>JBCFXI010002036.1:0-32307 GCA_038496175.1 Ampulex compressa | reverse complement strand
ATATGTATATAGATTTTCGACATAATTTGCAAATGGAAAGAGGTATGCTTCATCTATTTTAGCCGCATTACTTTTCTCCCTTTTTTCCCGTTTCATTCGATTTAACATTTTACATTTCTTTATACCGGGTTAAACATAACTGCTGTTGAGTCTAGACAATGTGTATAACTTATACATTAACATTTACTTCGTTAGAAATACGGTATAATATAGGCTTTTAGTACAAATCGCAAATAGAAAGAGGTATCTATTTACAATCCACGGTAAGCTTCGTGATACACTACCGGAATTATAATCAGCTTTTAATTGTACGTAGCGATTAGATAAATCGCGGGGATATAAAAACATTTCTTTTAATTCCGGCGCAAGACATATTACAAAAGTTCACGTGGAAACGGTCACTATTCTTTTAGGACGAATTATGCAAATCAAATCGACATGTCAGAACTTCCATACCCACGTTCATCTCCCATTCTAAGTGAAAATGATAAAATGCAATTACATCAGTAAGATATGGTATCACTGAAATATAATTTTAATATAAATAACATGAATCATATACTTGATACTAAAGAGCGTTTGCTCGTTAAAATACTAAAATAATCTTTAAAAAAGAGTACCGCCTGTAAAATGCGCATTGGCACGAAAAAAATTGGTTCTCTTACAGCGCATTCTAGTGTTATAAAATCAAATCCCTTTCCCCTTTTAGGCTTTTCACGAGTCTCTTCTTTATCTTAATTTCACTATGTAATTCCATTTACCGTAGCCACAGGCCTGAATTCTTCTTGTATGCAAAAGACTTCCTTTGACGTCCTCCTTCCCAAGTTTTCAGGTGTTTGTGCTTGTTTGCGGAAAGCCCGTAATTATTTTCTCTATGTACTTCTTGCATCCTCACAAGGGGTCGGTTAAGTGGCCTGTTACTTGGAGGAAATATCACGAGAATTTTATGAAGTGGTTTCGTCAATGTCGGGGTAAAAATCCCGGGAAAATTAGTATTTCTCAGAGCGGGCTGGCAAAGCCGATTTGTTCTGATTGCTCCCCAAATGATATCCTCGAGGGGGTTCAAGTCATAAAGGCCATCCTCGGATGGATATAGCGTCCTAATTCTTTGGCGGTTTTTAAAGTGCCCCTTTCTTACCGTACAAACTTGCTTTTCCAGAATTCTGTAACATTATTACCTTTGCGGGCTTTAGGTCGGGAGTACAGGTTCGATATAAAAACTTTAATGGGATAAGGGACATAATATCACGATGGAAGGACTGCTGTCTCTGTCTTTTTGGAGAAATAAATCGTAAATGAATATTTTGTCCCTGCTATGCTCCTTGAACAAATATCTTCTTGCAGTACAGAAACAAAGAATTGTTTGTCGCATAAGTTTTTGATCTACGCAAAATCAGAACGTCGCGTATAAATAATCTTCCTACTTTTAGAGTAGAGTTTTATATAAATATTTTAATAAAATTAATGAGATTAAGGTTGTGGCTGCAAAAAGTTTTGTAGCGCAAAGAACATTTGCAATTGATAGTATCACGTCGTTAGCGCGAGATCGAGGTATTGCTGAAGTTCTGAAACTTTGTTCGGCGGTATAGTAACGCGCAACGGTTGGAGGTAAACATTAGGTCATCCGAAAAGAGTGTTTCGCTTTCAGCGGGCGGCTACTTTAACAGGCAATGTTTATACAAACATGAAACCTAATCTGTTAAATGTTGTGGGCTTCTCTTGTTGTTTACATAATTTAAAAAAATAATATGGAATAAAAAATGTTATGCATTTATTATTTCCTTATAAAACGAAAAATCTCATGGAAGAACCTGATATATTTGAATCTACGTATGTCAAGTACGAAAGCAAAGGCATAGATAAATTGGCATGGACTAACGAACACTTGAGACTACTAACAAAATCTACTAACAAACACTGAATCGACTAGTTTGTTCAATAAGTTCGCGGAGCGGCGTTTATGCGTCAACAGTAGAATTATAACTTCGACACAATTTTAATATTTCACGTTTTATAATAAACTCAACCAAAATTTCAATATTTTTTGTAATATTTTAAAGAAAGTTTTGGGTTTCAAAGAACCGTGTGCAACAGCGTTTGCTAATAAAGCAACAAAAACACATTCGAATGCGACTTTATCAGCAACATATGGAGCACTTATTAACTGTTACAGTCTTTTTAGCTTAATCTTTATCTTTTAATCTAACTTTTTAGTTTAAGGTGTTAAGCTTCAGTTGAAAATCTCAAACCTTTTAGTTGTCGCTCTTTAAATTTTAAAGTCATTTTTACAACTATAAATTCGTTTCTTGACTTCCATTCCACGAATCTATCGAAGGACCTACTATTTGTGCCTACGCAAGTCAAGTACGAAAGCGAAGGCATAGAGAAACCGGCGCGAATCAACGAACACTCGAGTCTATATCCTCTGAACAATGGTCTACGCATCCTCATTTTCCTACCTGAACACTGTGACTGATTCAGCCCGGCAATCAAATCGATTCGTGGCCATTAATTCTCAGATCTCGTTCAGGCGGCAAGCGTCACTCGACGATGAACAGTTACACGAGCATTTGGAACGGCACCTTGTCCGGCCACACGACAGTAGCTTCCTAATACCCTTAATACCCGCCATAATTCCGGCCATAATGTTAGCGGCTGTACATTTCGCAGCGCTTCGACGTAATTGGTCCGGTTAGCCTGGCGTGAATTACTCACGGTATTTTCTGCCTCCCTCGGGATACGGCCGCGCGCTGATTATATCACGGCGTTTCCGCGTTTGTACGCAGGCAGGCAGGAAGTATGATCAGTGTCTCGTATTCTAGGACGTGTGTCCCGCTAATCTCTGTCGTTTCCCGGTATTTTCCACGATATAGACCGCGCATGCGCATTCCGCTTTATCCCCTGCATTGAAATATTCTTTCACGTCTTAACCCTTTCCAGCCTAAATGATTATATTTTGCTGAGAAAATTAAATTGTGAAGAAGAACGATTTGTAGGTGCTTGATTGGTAGAAGAAGATCATAAGGACGATGTCAAATGGCGTCATTAGGCTGGAAATTGTTAAAACGACGACGCATTTCATGCAGGATTATTTAGTATTACTTTCTATTCACATTATCACTTTGTTTATTAGCATTTAGGATTACTTACTGATCACTATTGGAAAGTGTATTATTATAGGATGAGGTATGGCTAGTATCGATCAGCTTTTCGTATGCATTGAGCCAAGTTTCTTCTTTAATGTCCACACACGAATGTCGATTTTCGTCGACTGGAGTCTGACTCCAAAAGACCAGAAGGAGAATTGGTTAAATTTGTGCGAATAGCTGCTCGATACTGAACATGCCTGTTGTTACAATGTCAGAAGTCATCGAGCAAATGAGGTTAGGAGTACCGCGCTAAAAAAAAATGTTTCATTGTAAAAGAAAAGGGGAAAGGAGATGGTTGACGATTGTATTGGCGATAGTACTTTGCGATTATAGAGTAGATTTTGCATTTGCGGTAATTGGTAAATGTTTGTGGAAACAATGGTATATTTGAGGCAAACACGGGGTTACTCGGAAGTTGTCAGAAGTTGAATAGGGTTAACATGATGCATCAAGGTCAGGTGACCATTCAGATGTGATGTTACGATAGTATAATGCATGCAAGTTCGGAGTTCCATACGGATGATTCAAGTTGGCAACCCAGTCATCACCTCTGGATAAATCCTCATGTGATATACATACTGTAGTCCCGGTGGCTTGAAATTCAGTTTAAGTCCTAGACTGAAGTATCATTACACTCGAAACTAAACATCAAATATATTGCTGAATAAATTCTTCGTATTTTTTTTTGTTTATTATCCCACTAGATTTCGAATGCTTTACAGACCGAGATTTCAAAGTAAATTGAAAATATCAGCCGTTTCTTTGTTTTAGTTTCTTGTTTTTCTTTATTTTAGAGTACTATGAGTCCGTTAAAACAAATCATACAAAATGGCAATAGTCTTTAACAGAAACTAGCACTGATTTACTAATTTCCAGACACCCAAATACTTCCAGATAAATAGTCTATTAATATTTAATACAGAGATCAGTAATACCATGAGTAAACTTAGATCTACTTTCACATGTTAACAGAGATTACATTTTGATTGAATAGAATATAATAATCCTGAAAAAAGCAAAAGAGGTAACAGTTATCTTTATACGCGAAATGCTTGTTACAGGTTACTCAAATTAAATTCACCATTTTGCAAATCAAGTACTTTTACATATATATATATTACATTTGCAAAATATCAAATAACATTATATAGTAAAAAATAAAACATTTTATATTGCAATTCACACAATTTTATAGTTACATATGGAGGTGAAGACATGTACCAAAACTCTACCCAGATAATTCAGTGATTCAATAATAATGATAATTCAAGGAGAACCGTTTATAGACTAAGTTACATGTACTATATACACATACTATATACATATATACGTATAACCTATTCTATAAACGTTTCTCCTTTCTTAATCTATATGGGGTATAGAGTTAAAAGCACAGATCCACATATAGTACGCGATTAAAACTGCGCACAAAGAAGCAACTCGGTCTCCTACTCAGAATGGCACGATTGATGTAAGCTGGTTATCCAGTACGCATTAGTCGGTGTCATTTTCGGAGTTACGGGCGAAAATGCTGAGGCGATTAACCGAACGAGATCGATAATGGCATGCGTGCCGCGTTGGCCGTTATTAGCGTGCGTTAGAAAACGAGAAACACCAACTGGATCGATTCCCCTCCCCCGTCCGGAAAATGCGGATTTAATTCGAGGGCTCGCGCTGTGCAACGCTGTTTCCACACTCATGCAGATGTAAACACAGTGCATAATGAGCCCCTTGTATTCGCGGACACGTAGGATATTGCCCCCTTTTTTCCCTCCCCCTCCCTATTTTTATTCCCGCATCATGCGAACCGCGCGGCCATTCCGCGAATTCCGCAGTGGATCGTGGTTAACTGGATTTCGAAATTTTTAACGACTTACCGCCGATTTCCGCGCGCAATTTGCATTTCAACTTTCAAAGTTCGTTCCACTGCCCCCCTTTTTACTTCCCTTTTTCGGACTGGCCGCCATAAACGGATTTCGCGGGATCCACTTTTCAGCGCGAAAGGAAATTCTTACCGGGCGCGATGTGAGCCGAACGAGCTGTTCGAATTTTCGGGATTAAGGCTCGTTATTCCACATGGAATGCGAATCTCGCGTTGTGCATATTAATTCAGCAAGGTGCTAGTGATCATTTTGGACCTTTTCCGTAGTGCTTTTGTACGCTTGTACTATTTTTCCTTGCGATTAGCATCGAGAGAGATCGAGCGCGTCGTTGGTCGATCGTTGAACGTAGCAGTATACGAGGTGTACAATGAAAATATGTCAATATTCGTAGCTGCGTGTTGAATGTCTTACAAGAAGTGGATGTCTGCCAGGCAACCAAATCTGTCGAGTTTCAACATAGTTGAAAGATGAGACGATTTAGTACTCGCTTTCCCTCCAGAATATATGCGTTTCTGGTAAAAATTCTCAGAAATCCTTTTTTTTCTGAATCTAATAATTAATACATTCTCAATAGTTTACTATTATTATCTATCGCACTGATTCCATAGCTATGTACTAGGAGATGCGCATAATTTACCAAATTATTTACTCGAGAATAGCATATAATATAACTTCTTATAAATACGAGTAATTTCGAAAAAGTGCATAAGTTCCTTTGGATATCGAAATCTGAAGTAATATAATAAGGAAAAAATTAATTTGATGTCACACTGGATACATTGTAGCATCGAGAACTTCACTGTATCATGTATGTTCGAAACTGGCTGTAAAGTTTGCGTGGAAGAAATCAGTGGATATTCAGTACTTGTAGAACGACGATACTTGGTGGCTGCAAAGCCCTGTCGATTATCATTCAAAAGACACTGGTAACCGACATCTAGGAAAGGCCAATAATCGATGTCTAAAAGACATCGACGATAACATCTAAAGGACACCAATAATCGGCTACTCAAAGACGTGCACGTGGCCGCCAACAAAGGAAGTATGATAGACGACAGATTAACGACGTGGGAGGCAAGACATATAGTCAGTGAGTAAAGCCGGCGCGTGGGGAGATTTCAGAGAGACCAAAGGAAGTTCAAGTCGAGAGACCAATACAAAGAGTTATAGTCGATGTATACCAGGATGAAAGGACTAGAAGACAAAGAGGAATAAAAACAAGGGAGAGTCACCGAGAATACTCAAGGCGCTGAAAGTGCTCAACCTGGAGTGCTTCTTAAAGAGTCGATAACATCGAGGACATATTTTTGCATTTGATTAACAACCATTTTCAGTCGAAGTGTACTTATCCATTAAATGAATTGCTTTGTACTCGCAATTTAACATTACAACTACTAAACGAGCCAATATGACTCATCGGTCGTTTCTTTAAAAAATCGTAGCGCTTTTTGGGATTTTGGGACGACGCATGTTTTGGGATTTTCCATGATTTTCATGCAATATTTAGTTCGTTACATTGATTTATTCAAATTTCCTTTTGCCCTCTCTTTTTTTTTTAAAGATGTATTTTGTGCTCTAAATATGTTGCGAAAGTGGCCTGTAGTTCTGGTGTTCAAAAATCCGGTTTCTTGAATTATTATATACTAAACAAGAATAACTGACATTACTAATGTTTGACGAAGAAGAATTAGATTGCCCCGAAAGTATAATGTATAACATAATATTTATTAGATCTCTTCGCAGACTTTAACGTAATTGTGCAGTTTTTCTCATTGCAACCCGAAATATCATTAGGTTACATATATATACTTTCACAGTAATCCTACTTCTCATAAGAAAATCCTGTAGTGAATTAACTAGATTAAATATTAATTTGACATATCTGTAGAGAATAGGCGTGGTAAACGTATTTTTCATAACGAGAGAATTTATTAATGATATTTAACAAAATATCACGTCGTTCCAAAAGTGTCTCTCGCTATCTGCACGCAGCTTTATATTATACAAACCTGAAACCTAATGTATCGAATGTTGTAGACTTTATCCTCAGTCACTCTTAATCTGTGTACATGACTCAATAAAATAATATGAAGCAAAAAATGTTGACGTCCATTATTTCCTCGTAAAACGAAAGAAACTTTTACGACAACCTAATCCTTCAAATTTCTACAAATACAGAAACTACTCTGGCAAGCAGACATTGCTCAACCACGAATACTTTAAACATTCTATACCAAGAGGTAATGGTCTAAAGCGAGCAGGAGGCCGTCGATGAGAAAACGAAAATATCCTTTTCCAACGTTTCTTGGGTGTAGGATCTTATCAAAATCAAGGCAATAAAAACCAAAATGAAAAAATTTGTATCAAAAGTAAACTTATTAGGTAGGAAAAACAATAATAGTAGTACAACTAAATTATAAAAGACTTACACGTAGAAAAACGTAGAAAAGTAGCTAACACTCGATCATCGTGCGTATTTAACGTGGGATAATGTTCAACCGCACGAGGGGTGAGAACTTTGTACGAACATCATAAAATCACAACAGAACTTCCACATCGGCGTACCAGTGTCACCCATTTGTAGCGTGTAGTTAGCATCGCGTAAAACAAGCGCATCATATTTCTCAAAAGTTACATGTCTTAGCAAAAAGAGAACGCTCCAAAACCTAGATGTGAAGCACAACAAGAAACATTATATAATAACGCATAACATACAATAATATACAACGTATAATCGATAGAATTATACAACAAGAGATACTTACAACGAAGACACAGCTTTATCTCAATAGAGTGTGTAAATAAGAAACAAAACTAATTACAATCACTATCTGTAGAAAAGAAAAACTAATCACAGAAAAAAAAAACCTAAATATCAAGTAATTTCTGCTATCCACATTAAGATTAAAAAGAAATAGAACAGAGAACCAAACCTTCTAAACAGTTCGATCGAGAAGGATCAAATGGATTAATTCGCTTGGCCACGGAAAAGAGGAACAGGAGGAATCGCCAATGCTAAATCCTTTATCCTATCGATCCTGCAATATTTCGTCGGACGAGCGCGTGATCGATATCCGAACGATAGACGTGTTTCGCTGGAGTGGAAGGAAAGTGCTCCAGGGAAGGACGCTGGCCCGAGAAATCGGGAAAATAAGGGCTAAAAGGAGGAAGGACGAAGAGAGCGGATCGGTATACGGCCGCCGGTAGCGCTGGAAATTCACCGAATGCCGCAGTGCGCGCGGTATTTATCCCTTTTAATTTTATTTCCCGTACTCTTCCGCGCGCGTTAATCACGATTAAATAAGGCCCCTCCGCTTGCGGCCGCGGGCGGTTGAAAAAGAAGCAGGAAATTTCTATGGCCCGTTTGCAAGTATTTGCGGAGGGAAAAAGTTTGCCGGCGCGGCCGCTGAAAGGAGCTTAAATGTTTTTCAGCCCGGACAAACGGCGCAGTAAATTCTTTTTGGCAGGACTGTTCCTATGCTCGGCCCTGATAGGGTGCAAGGGTTGAAAGATGAAGGGTGAGTGGCATAGGAAATTAAAGGATGAGTTTGAGACGCGAAGAGTTTCCATTGGATGATCGTATGGCGCTCGTAAGGTTTTATCGATCTTTCAGGTATATCTATAACGCCTTTCTTTCTTCCTCCAATATATTGTTGTATATTCAATATGATTAGTTTGAAGCGCTCTGAAAGAGTATTTTGCTGTGTGTGAATTTCCTTTAATCCTGCTCGTAATGTGTGGGATCCTTAGAAATGTTCTTTTCCGCCAGTAGTTGTGTAGCCGTTGTAATTAATTGATGGTCAGAGTAGTTATTCGGAAGGTGAAAGGTTCTGAATTCGATTCTTGATCCAGCCATCCAAAGGTCCGATTTCTTTCAACGTCTGATTCTGTATTGATTTCTCTTGTTAGAATGATGCCCTGTATACGAATAGTCATCACTTGAATTTTAAATGTTAATTTAATTTGTATAACCTTTAATATTATGACGGCTACATAACTGGTGACGGGAAAGAATATCTATAGAAACACATCAAAAGAAGGATTGCGGGGGATTAGCATACAAATAAATGCTTTTAAGACCGTTTTGAATTAATTATGTCGTATATGTTTTAGGTATAATTAAGTTAATCAGTATCTTCCATCTTTATACAAGTGGTTTCCCACGCCTTTTTTAAAAGATATGGCTTAACTCACCACACTGTATTTATGATGCTTAATTTCATTTTAACTCTTAACATTTTATAACCTTAATTATCTGAACCACGCACTAGTGACTAGAGACATTCTTGTACACAATGTCGTTCTGTCGACTGAAATTCTTATTACAACAAAACCAGAGGGATCATTTGAAAATTATTAAGTAGTGTGAGTATTAACTCTTCGTTAATGACCAATATAATTCACGCAAGTTGTCTTTACACAAGAGTATTGCGTTTACGCGGGTTTATAGATTCGAAGCTTAAGAAGTATTGTAGGTAATTGTTGATTGACATATCTGCAAGTATTGATTAGGGATGAATAGAAGATCAAAAAGCTACAATATAGATTTTGACTTGCGTCAGATAATTCGTTATTGTCGAAGCTGTTACAAGTCGTGGTATAAAATCCGCCATTTTCGTCGCTAAAGACTAGCATTTCGATTAAACAGACAGGACGGACTTGTGATTAAACACCGGAATTTTGAAATGGGTTAATTTGACTGTTGCTTCTGGAATCCTTGGAATTCTCATAGTGGCGCACTAAGCATAATCACTTAACTATAACTGGAATATTTTCACTAATTCTCATCGCCCTTTTGAATGCGCGATACTTTAAAAACACTTCTGCTCGCGCTTCACATTTCTTCCTTAGAACTTATCTCTCTTCATTCCCTTCTGAACGTGCATTCACCTCCTCTGTTATATTTACACGAAACAGCACATTGTCACGCACATAGCCTCGATCGAATCGAATCGAATTAGATCCATAACTTCACATATCGATAGACGGTATCCAGCTCAATTCCCCGCATTATTTTCCATATCCTCATTGGTCATTCCTCGCTCCAAAATCCAACCAGTCGTTTCACCGCTGCTGATTACCGCACAAAGTGAAACGCAATAATCCGCGAATGACGTTAGTCCAAGCTTCAACGTGTCTGCGCGATGCAATTGCACCCTAATTAATCGCAACGCACGACTTTAGATCCCGGTAATTCATTCGGGGATTAAAATCAACACCGAATCCGTGAAATACGCGTCGCGCACGGTATTCCGGCAAAGTTAATTTTCTTCTAATTGCGCTTCAATTAGGAGATATATTCGCTGACCCCTTTTCGGGTTACCTCGACCGGTCACGCCTCGCTGAGCTCCCGTTAACGATCCCTGGACAAAAGCACGGCGGTTATATGCGCTCGATCGAAAAAAAAAAAAAATGGCCGGGAAAACCGCAAAACGATAACCTGCAATCGGAACTTTCAATCGAATCGGACACTTCGAAAGCGTTTATGAGCGCAAGCGCCCCCTCCTCCCTTCTCCCTTCTCCCTTTCCCCATCCAGGAAAATCCTATACGGAAAATAAACCGTGGATCATGATAAATAACCAGAATGGGAGGGGCGTCGGCCGGGTTAATTTTTAACCTCCTCGTGGCCGAGAGATTTATCGCGTCGGCCTTTGTTGAGCAAACGCTCTGTATATGGGCTCGCCTCGCATGTTTCACAGCAGTCCGCGGGGCCAACCAACTCGTGGAAGCGTTACCTGCATTTCCACGGATGGAACTTTGGTCCAACGCCGGGGCTTACGCGCGAATTTCGATCCGGCGAAGTGAACGATCGAATTTTTGGCTCGAATTTGCCAGAGCTCCATTGCTCGCTTACTTTGGAGACGGAATTTTGTGTAAAAGGGATGCGACGTTTTGTAACAGCGGGCGGAGTGCGTTTCAAGCTATAGACGATTGGATGTTATATTAATTGGGTGATGTTGAAATGGTTTTGCAGAGCGATGCGTTGGATTTTAATGTCGCTTTATGTTGTACGAGTAGGTGAATGTTCGGAGGAATCGTGAGTTATGCTGCGTTGGTTGTTCGTTAGATTGAATATGAATATGATATTATTAATAGAATTGAGTATTGTTGTTTTATTTCTTGCCTATTTTGTGATAAGAGTTTTCTAAGTTATTACTTTATGTATATAAACTATGTCTATGTGTATATATTGGGAACTACCACAGTTTATAACAGATCGAGTCGATTCCAGGTTTAGACGTCCAAAGATTCGATTTTTTTCAACGCCTATTTTCGTACTAAATTTCTATTATTTCAACGATACCATGCATATAAATTTTTAAATTAGGTTTAATTTATATAATGCTAAATAAATTCGTAGACAAAATTGTTCATTAAAGTCGCTTCTAACGAATTATTGAATATATATGTAGCAAGAAGGAGAAGAGTTTCTAAATATTTTTTTTAATTTTTAATATATACGACTAAGTTTTCTGTGAGAAACAATTTTTTTTATCAAGCCCTGTCTTTGCGTGTCTACTATTATATGGAATAAGACGGTGTTTATGCACGGATTTTGACCCAGCGAAAGAAACGATCGATTTTTTATTTTTGGTACATGGGTATAAATAACTTTATAATAATATTTATAACTTTCAATATGTACATTTTTTTAATAACTTCATGAAAATTTACATTTTTCTTTTTCAAGTTTTCTTGAATGCATTTATTTAGTTTCTTTTACGTTTATCGTATTATGAGAAAAGAAAGCGCGTGCACAAAGATTTTCATCCGAAAAGGACGAACATTTTTTCCATGGTTTTAAGGATTTTACTAAGATCCACATACCTAGATGCGCTTAACGGGCACCTTTGAAAGGCATTCGCCTTCTCGGTGAATTTCTCTTGTTTGTGGATATACTTTACGAATTTCACTTCTTCTTTGAAGCTCTTGATATTCGACATCCAAGTAACCTTTCTTTGTGCACTTCTTTTTCCTAGGCGACGTTTTTTTCTACTTACTAAGTCTGCATATCTCTTTCGCAGTGGGAAATGTTTGGAACTGTGTAATAAGTTGAGAAATCTCGCTGGAATTGAATGGATTTCTTTGAAAACAGAAACTATTGTGAGTGTTTCATTTTCAATATATTCGAATGAATCTGCAGTGATATTAGTTTCTTGATCTAACTCTTTCATTGTACATTTTGTATTTTATTGTATTTGAATTAACGTGGAAAGCTGCACTTTCTTTTGAGTGGTAATCCTACCGCCAAAAATTATAATGTACTGGCACGAAATGTTTAAGTAGCTACAAAAGCCTTTTCTGTAATGATACAACGTCAACATTCATTAAAAATTCTAATTCCTCGTGGTTTCTTGTCGGCTAATAAAATAATACGACATAGGAAAAGGGCACGTTCCTAGAATTAATTTTTTGCTTTTAAACACTACTATATTTCCAAAAATATTACATATTTGAATAGCATTTCGAAATTTGTTTTAAGTTGAAAATTAAATGTTACAAAATATACCCAAATAGTATTATAATGAAATGTATAATTTAATTTTATTTGCCCACTAACTGTATTTCTTAAGTCAGGTAGGAGAAACTAAAATGTAAGTACCGCAGGTGTTTCCAAAAGAATTCCATTCAGGCGTGCAAGCGTTTGGTACTTTGTCTTATCAAGAACTCACATTCGTAACTTATTAAAAAAATTGGTCAAAAGTAATCACTATTCGTGAACAAATCGCATGTAAAAAAGGATTTATAAGTAATAAATACAAGAGCAAACTAAAAGGATAGCGTCGGCGCATGAAAAAATGTTTCAATATAAATGGAATATACAATTCTTTCAAAAATGAAAACCTTTATCCAATTCGTCTTTTTTTATTTACTGTTTTCTCGAGGTTTTTAAACGTCCCTTTCTTATATTCCCTGGACATTGTTCGAGTAAAAACAAATAAAAACAGTATATTTCTAGAACATTTATTATACTTCCGCATTTATCGCATTCTCGATAAGCCGCAACGTGTATCGTTATGACCCCGTTACGATCTTCCAATCAAAGACAACAATTTGCGCATAAAACATTTCCTCGATCCTCGGATAAAAATTGGCGTACGATCGCGCAAATTTTTTCCACTCGCATGGATTTTTGCATGTAACGCGCTTATGCTTATTTTTATCAGATACACGCGCATGCAGGAAGTTCCAGTGAGCAAGTTTTGCAACAAGAACCAGAACCAAATGCGTGGGCCTTCATCGTCGCCCGTCTGCAGTCTCGTTTAATTAAAGCCCCAGAGTGAGCGACGTCCGTGACTTCTACGGCGTTTCACTAATTTTTCTGCTTTCCTACGCGTTTTATTTCTACGCAGCGCAGCTGCTCGTCCTCCCTTTCCCTTTTTTTTTTCCTTTCGGGAAAAGAGTTATTTCCGCTAGTCCGCAAATCGACACACTCGCAATATTGCCCCGCCAAATTGATATACTTCTATATCTTTGAAGGTACATAGTTTCCAAAGGGTGTTCCATGCGAGTATAGGAGGTATATCCAACAGCAATGCACATTTTGTATCCGATGCAACTAAAAGTTCTATTGGAAGTTATAGCGCTGCAGATTGGAATTTACAGACACAGATTTAACTTGGAATAGGTTATAGAATACATAGAATAGGAACAGGTTATGGAATTGGAAGTTATAGATACAGATTTAACGTGGAATAGGTAAACAAGCTTTCGATGAAAGATAAACACATTTTATATCCGTTGTACTTTTAAAATGCACCATAGCTGCGAAAGGTATTATTAGTTTACCTTAGTAGTTGTAAAACTATTATCAGTTATACCTTTAACAGTTTAAACATTAAAGTATACCTCAATAGTTTCCAGTTATTACAACTCAGCTAATCAGCAGCTAAAAAAAATAAAATAAGCCCGAAGATCGTGCGTACGTTAATACAGCTCATAACTACGCACTTCAGCAGTACTTAAAAAGTATAAAATATACCAAGTATAAACTAAATAAAAATACTAACATATATAAAATATACTCTTATTACTCATACTACAAAAGACCAATAAAAATAAAACATACTTCTTAAAATCGTTATACGGACATACAATAACCGATTAACATTTGCCACGTTATAACATCTTTTTACAAAAGAAAAAAAAGATAGACGATCAAAGTAGATTGCTAATGCAACGTTCCAACCAAGGAAGCGCAGAAAAAACGAATGCGAGGAGAGCGCGGTTTATATCGGGTTCCTAGCAAAGTTTCCCTTTATCTCCGCCGACATTAAAGTCGCATTGTTTTTGGTTAAGGAAACATTAATTATCTCCGTTATTCCCAGTTTCCTGCGCAAGGGAAAGCGGTTGTTTGTATCATTGAACTGGGTCGGGAAGCGGAGCGTCTTGCGTGGCCACAAATCCTGTGTACCCATTCAGCCGTCCATTCATCAGCACCCTCTTCACCGCTGTTGATTTCCAGGCCTTGGCAGGCCAGACTACGCTCTGGATGCACCCTTCGTTCTCGAACAATTGCGTGGACGCCGGGCGCTATTGCAAAAAGGGCCGCACAATGGGCGCTTTACAAGTGTCATCTACGTCCTGCGAATCATAACACATCGGGGGTCGTCTTTTTACGCTCGGTTTATAGGGGATGACCTTTTTTGCGCCAACAGAGGCGGCAAGAGAATATGCCGGGGGGTGCTGCTAAATTAATTTCAGCGTTAAACAGATTATATCCGCGCGAAGATGACTGGCCGATATTCCTCTGATTTTTTCCTCCTTGCTGCCGGGCTTTGTCCAATAATGTATTCTCGGCCGTAGCGTGGCCTTGATATCAGGCGGGAATCGGATTTTTTAAACCAGTTTTAATGGTCACCTCCGTGAAATCGGGTGAGATTTTTGGGGGAAATTGATATACCTAATCGTTATAAGGGAAGTTAATATGCTTGTTTGTGTGTTGAGTAGAGTTATACGAGATTTCTGTGTGAATCTTACTTTTTCGTTGTTTATAATCGGATTTTCATTGTATCACGATTCACGATATTGGTGAAGAACGATTCTTGGACCTCTTGGAATTTTGCGAATAATATTTTCGAAAGGATAGATGATCTTTGGCCAAAGATCGTGGATAGGATATTGTTTCTTGAGTCAGTTTCTTTATCATTAAGAACATTGCACGGTTATTCTGTGCCTGTTAAATACGAATCCTGGGTTTGAAAAGAAGCCGGATAATTTATCCTGGTTAAAGGAAGTATCTTCAAAAAGCTTCGCGCTTCTCGCTTCGATGATATGCAGCCAGTTTACGATGAGAATTCTAAAAGCCAAGATTTGGTGCGATAGCTCTGTCGTCATGACGATTAAAAAAAAAATATAAACCTGGAAACGTCGCTGCATGATAATTATCGGGCATTCCGTTGTTCATCGAACAAAACGGTTCTTCCGCCAGTCGCGGACCGGCATTGAGTCGTAATTACTATCCCGCTTCCTTGTATTTGTTTCCAGAACGTTATTCACGATATGCAAATAAGTACAGTATTTGTGGCTACGCTGGCAATCTCCCCTAATTAAAGCAGAATCACTAATTGCGTTCCGACCAGCGTGTAATTAATTTTTGGCGTATCAGCCACGAAGTTTGCGACGACATATAGGGGGCATTGTTTCCTTCCAGCGACCAATGTCGGCCGAGTGAACGAAATGGAAGGCTGCAGCTCGTTGCAGCCAGCCAATCTCTGTCAGACTTTTCCTCGGCCCCTCACTTCTTGTTTTTTTTTTTCACCCGGAATGCCTCATTCCTTTGAGCAATTTCTCGAGGAAGCTGATGTGTCAGAAAGGGGACAGCATCAGGACGGGTAATATCAAAGGTGGAGCTTCTTCTACCTGTCCATATCTTCCTACTTGCTGAAATACCGTTACTCAAACGCGTGCGTATACCGTACTTCATCCTGACTCGAGTATTTTCGGATCAGCTGCAAAGTGGTTCTTAAATCTTCATTGCATCTTAAGGAGATGGAAAAAAAGGAGCATAGGAGAAGAGATGTTCGCAAAGCTTCCCTGTGTTCAAAGTCTAAGACCGCAATAGACGCGTCGAGAAATGTCGTCGAGGTGATTTACTGATTCGCCGTGCACGTGCACCAAACTTTTATCGAGTAGATTAATAAAATCAGCGTCCATACAGGGAATGTCACTAAATTACTCACCGTTCGGATTAATTATTCAACGATTATCGGTTTCTGGAATAACTCTGAACCTGAGTATTAATGTGTCCGAGCGTGAGTTATTTTTTCTCTCATAAATAGTGTAATTCTGGATCAAATCTGCAGTCATTATGATTTTATACAATATAGGATAGATTTTTTATTTTTAATATTATCACTTTCCCTGCGTCATATTCGTATGTTACATTCGATTTATGGTATTAATATGCATATTCTTCGCGCGATTGGTCAAATAACTATGTTAATAATCCGAAAAGCACTCGTTGCAAATAGAAACCTATTAGGGGTAGCGGAGAAGAATGTCGTCTTTTTATTGTCGTGTGGTATCCATCTGCTCTCTCTCCACACCTTCCTGATTTTTTTAAAATTCTCTTGAGGACTCATCTCTGAGTATGAGATTGTTCGCAATTTTTTCAATAGATAAAGTTAGATTGCTTTCGACTTCTGCAGTCAGTAATGGCATTGTCCACTTTTCTAGGTCGTCTACTTCCAGGACTATTTTTCAAATCAAAATTTTCCGAACAAAATTTCTCGAACCACCTTTGAAACTTGCGAACTTTCAAATAATCGCCAAGTACAGCACACACGTTTTTAGTGGCAGTTGTTGCAGCCTTTTTCTTCAAAAAATGATACAGCGTCAAATTTCGAAAAAACTCTTCGCTTGGTAAAAATTGATTCATTGTAAATCTGGGCACAAAATTCAAATTTTACAAATCACGATACACTCCTGACGGACAAAGTCACCGAAATAACACAAAACACGTCTTCAAAGGGCAGTAATCAAAACGCGACTAATACTCGAAACCGGTCAAGGAAAAACAGTACAGTCAAGATACCCCTAATATAAATCGTTAATTAATCGGTAATTAACTATTAACATATTAGGCTCTAAAGACCCATATGTATCATAAGAAAATATGAAACGAAGGTCTTTATCACCAAATATCTTTTTTAATATATTTCAGTACAAAAATGACCACAAGTAAAGGAACTTCATATTCCAGCATTATCAGATAAAATAAATTGCAAATACGTGATTTACGTCCATATATATTACCGATAATGGCGTAACTGTTGATTAGTTATTATGTGCAGTACGATAATATCTTAAATATCCCATGCATAAAGCCACTTCGCAATTTTCACACAGATAAATCGTTTCTCTTCCTTTCTCCTCTGCTAAACAAACGACGCAACGCTTTTGAGCTTTTTTCCATTACGTTGCTGGTATGACAGTTGCAAAGTGTTGTCCGGAAAATCCTGATGGCAATGATAAATCTTCACTATAATCAAAACGACTACCTTCATCTCCAACAGCACCCTCCATTTCTATCTTTCAACTAACCAATAATGTTAGAGATCAATAAACTTGAGCGTGTATATACGACTCCCGCGATAGTGACCAGGAATATTAGGCGTATATATACGCTCCGGTGATAGTGAGCAGGAAAATTGAGCGTGTATATACGCTAATCATGCGAATCGGTTAACCCACTCCGTCGAGAGCAGCGAGGGCCATGGCGAAGGCTCCACTTGGCGCGACAGTGACTAAATTACGCTGCGTGTCCACGGTAACTCCGTTTCGACTTGGCTCCGTCGGCGGAGCGGCGAGATTCTTTTCTTTGTTCTCCACCTTTCCTTCTGGCCCCACGGCGGCACTTTATTCACCGTGAAATTCATCGCGACGCGACGGAAAATTCTTGCGTTTCACGCCACAGCGATTTACTTTCCCGCGCCTGCTTTCCGTGAGAGGAAGACTTTTGGACAATAGCCGCCCGGATTCTCGACGGATTTCCGGGAATTCGCTTTCGCCGCATCGCTGATTGCATTCCGTTTATCTCACACGACGTAGCCCTGGCCCGATCGAATAATACTCGACTGAAATTTTCGATCGGGCAGCAATAGTTGTAGAAACTTAATTCTGCGCAATATGCCGGAATGTTATTGGATACAACTTAGGGCTGTATGATCTATAATCGATCAGGCAACAAGAAGTTTTGTTCCTCTTCAAGAGAACCTCTTCAAAGATACGGTGGCTAAAGAAGAAGGAGGGAAAGACGTAGAATATCAATCATGAGCAGGTAACGATAATACAGAGTAACTAAATTAAACGTTTGGCTACTTCTGTCTACAGAATTTTAAGACAAATAATACGACAGCTTCGTCACTGACAAACGACAGTGCATTAGTGCATTGTTTGCAAATTATTATGAAATTTAAATCTGTTATTAAATACCAAACAAAACAAAACGATGATTATACGCTAACGTACTTTTAGGTACTATTTAAATATCATGCTTATAAAAAGAAGAGCAGTAACAGTATCTTATCAGAACAGATATTAAATATAAGGAATAGCCTCTGGTTTGTCGTACCTTATTGCATTTTTTATATTCCTATACTAATAAAGCATATCTGCTCGTACCTTACAATGTTATATCACCAGAACCCAATCGAGTGATTTGGTAGATTTACTTATTCGGTAAGTAGCGCCATGCCGGTGTTCGATTTATATCCCCTTCACGACGTATTTTAAATGACTTCGTTAGCCTATTTAAAAAATTCGAAGGTACGCCGTGCCCAATGTATTTTTAGGCACTGACCAGAATGTACCGTAATCGACGGCACCATCGAAGTTGCCTAATAGGCCGCATTCCGAAAGTAACTGCCCTGGAATATTTTGAAGCGCGTACATCCGCGTCCGACTCGAGAGGATAACCGCGCTATTACCTCGACAAGGGACGCATATCAGCGCGCGTATGAAACTATGTCGAGCGTATCCACTAAAAATAATTTACGTAGCTTCGAGCTGTTCCATCGTCATTTGTTCCCTCGTTATGACATGGCTGTTCATTCATTACTCCATAATTGATCGATGCGTTCGCGGGCAAATAATTAAAATATACCACATTCTGTTTCAAGGAAAGAGCATTATGCCACGGCATGGAGGCAATGTCATCGCGTGATACGAAAGGAAAGCGGAACGGGGCAGTGGATGGGCCGTCGATTATTACGAAACAAGCGTTTGATTTATCATTGCTCGTTGATTAACTCTTTGGGGCGCAGGATTTAAAATAATAAAACAGACCCACGTGGCACGGAAATTTTATTGCGTTTTGAATGAAAGAAAATTGGTATATATTTATCAACAAAGGAATCGCGTAATATAAGGACATCAAAAAATGATAATTCAATTCTATTTGTTGATGGCTGTATTTACGTAAGTAAGACTAAACGTAAACCAGTGCGCATGCAACTATTGCAATATTTCGAGTTGGGTCTGGAAGTGTCCCACCATGCAGTAACCGTGCATCGATAGGATGGGACATTTTTAATCCCACCGTACCTCAAAGAGTTGAAAGCTATAATGGTCGATTTGAGATAAAGCGAGTAGACGAAGTGTCGCGTAGAAGTGATCGTGAATTACGGAGGGTTAATAGCTCGTGGTTGAATCCCCTCCTCGCAGTGTCTGCGCTCGCCGCCTGTGCCGCGGCGGCCGAGTATGGAAATGGGCCATAATTATTATGTCGTCTGATTGGTAGCGCATAATTAAGGAAGGAGGCGTCTCTCACGATTTCTACTATAGCAGGGCTCCTTTAATGACACTTTATTCGCCGTGAAATTCGCCGCGACGCGCCGCTGGAGCACCGTAAGACTCACGTGACTGTGATTTACTTTCCTTCGGGCGGTATGCATGAGAACGAATACGCGGAACCCTCCAGGTGCCCGCGCGGACGATCAAATCCCGGACGATTTCTACTCTTTCTCCCGGCCTCCTCGCGACGCTTTCTTCCGGCGTTAGCATTGGATTCGATCGAAGCCGACTGGCGCTGCTCGCTTGGAAGTTCGCACTCCTTAAACTCCTTCCGCTTGATTAACCCCTTGAGATACAAATAAAACGGAATTTGATGCTTCCAAAAGATATTGTTTAATTAAATGAGGGGTTACGTGCAGGCTGAGAAAGAGAAGGTTTTATCTTGGAATAATTTGATCGAAATTTGTGCGTTATGTAACAGTTATTCAGGTTGGTGCATAATGCTAATGGGGCGCGATTAAATAAGATTATGAAATAGTAATTTATAGTGCAAAATATTTCAAGACATTTTGGAATATGTAGAGGAACTAGACGTTTTTTGTATTGCCAAGTTGTTTCAATTTTGATATTATCTTCTATGCACACACGGCATCTCTTTGTAGGATATTGCGTTTTATTCGACGAAGGTATACGCGTGGGAAATTGTGCTCAATGCGCTTCTTTCTGAATTAATAATTTGTGGATGAAACTTTGTTTTTGGTACTGTTGAGAAGGTGGGAAGGTGGGGCGAATTGAACGTTGTAAAATACTAGAATCGACGCACGAGTGAAGCAACTGAGTAATCTAATAATATATTGTACAGCGTTCGCCAAAAACAGTTTTAGGCGAACTTGCGAACTCGTCAAAGCTTACAGTTGCACACGAAATGAACGATGACCCCAACTCGTCATTATATAACAAGGCGTTAAGGACACCTGCGACCCTGACTTCCTCGCGGGAACTCATAAAGTCAGCCAATGTGTTTGGAACTTTTCTTTTTTCACGTGATTTTTTGCAAGGTGCTATCCACACCTTAGTCGAATTAGGACAGTGGTTAAGTAATAGTTGTAGCAAGTATTGTAACCGTTCAGGTTACAGCTCGGATGTACTGGAATCTCGACGAAGTGTTCGACGTGTAGGAAATTGAAATTAGGGAGTCCGTCGAAATACGACGCCCACGACACCTACGCAGGCAATACGATCGGCGAATTAGGAGAATTAGACACTTAGGTCAGACAAGCGAATAGCGGAGGCGGTACAATTTAGATCAGGATTGGGCAAAATGCGGCTCGCGAGCAGCGTACAGTTCTTTGTCCACTTGAACGTGAGTCTACCACAAAAACGACTATGTTCCATGTAATATTTTAATAATAGAAAATATTTTTGATCAAGAAACAGGATTATTGTTAATTGTGACAAGTATCCATTTTTTTTTTATTCAGTGCTTAAAATAAAAAAGCCGATTACTCAGAGATGATGCATTGAGTACACTTTTTGAGTGTCAATAATAATAACGGAATATTTAAAAAATTATGAACCTGTTTCATAAAGCTTACACTTCCTGTATTACAAGTTTATTATTTGAAGTTTATATAGTATATTTGAAGAAAAGATTTGTAATACAGGATCCGTAAGTTTTATGAAATGGATCCCTGGTACCCCTCTGTCACTTTATTATGTGACTTTGTAGAGAAAAAATAGCGCAAGGACCTCCACAGGAATCATTTTTGCAAACGTTACGAGTATACAAATTTGTCTAATCCTATCTGTCATATATTCTTAGTTCCTAGTTTTTCTACAACAGATTTGTTGTCCATTTAGCTCTCAAAAAAATAATATTGTTCTACTACCAATATTTGGCTCTTTTGACTAATGAGTTATATTAGTACTAATAGTCTAATAGCCTTATACTAATAGTACTAATAGCCGATCACTGACTTAGACTATTGAGAGCGTAGAGTGAACGCAAATATATAGAAACCCACTTAGGTGTTCTAGAGAGTAAGCCAGGTCCTCTATAATCACAGGAGTATCGACCTCGTTATAACCAGACTACGTAAGCGCGCATTTTTGGCGAGCTGCAAATCTCATTAATTTGCAACACCGTTCGTCGTCACGAAAGTTCCACGGCCAAAGACATATACCGAGCCACAACTCACTTAAATGTATTGCATGAGGTTTTAGATGAATAATATTCACTGTACATCCGTAGATTTAATTAGGATATTATTTATGTCGTATTAAGCCTATCATTATTAAATTGCCAATTAACAATAATCAGTCTAAGTTTTATTACCCTTAGAAATATCGTATACCCCGTACATTATAACACATTTTCATTATATTCTCTTCTGGTATCTCTTTGTTTAAACCTTAGTCTCCTAACGGAAAAAGATTTGTTCTTTATCCACACCAAATTTCTCTTATTTTATTATACTCTTGTGCCACCGTTAAAATTGTGACTGTAATTTTGTTAGAGTCGTGACTTCACGTACAAGTGAAGGAGAAGTAAATTATTGTATATTAAGTATATGCGATAAGAATTCGGAAGGTTAGTGTAGAGGCTATGTGCAATTCGTGATATGCCTTATCGTCATATCATCTGCAGTATTGTAGTGAATGGCATTGTTCGTTATTCACACTAATGTTCATGATTCATAACCATATTCCCTTTGCAGAAAGAGTGGTTGTAAATTAAAAAAAAAAGAATGCGATACCTACATATCTTGCACTGGGGTTGACTTGTACTCGTTTGGATTTGTATATATATTCTTCTTTGAGTGATCGAATAATCGAAGGTTAATTGCTTATTCTATCGTATAATCCGGTAACACGTTGCACGTGCTGTAATAATTGAATCGTTCGTGTTATTTCGAGAATTGAATCTCATATTCTTAGTGACAAATGGTGCCGTAGGTAACGTGCTTATTTTGCATGTGAAATCGTACTAGTGCATGCTTATGAATAGACACCGCTCCCTGATCGAATGTCCGAAGGATGAATGCTTTTACGATTCGTGCTTTATACCGCGCTACACCGATGATTCTAGTTTTGATATCCACTCCATTCGCGCGCTTAACTGGGTAATCGAGAAAGACAAGTCGGACTATCATTCGAATAATTTCGATATTCAAAACACGTAAATCATAAGAGAAGATTTCATACTTCTAAGACTACTTGCGTGAATTACATTGCTCATTGACGAGCAGTAAATTCTCAAAATGCTTAATAACTTCTAAATTCTGCATTTGGTTTTATTGGAATAAGAATTTCAGTCGACAAAACGACATTGTGTGTGAGTGCGTCTAGCCACTAGTGCGTGACTCGTGTAATTAAGGTTATTCAATTTTAAGAATTGAATCAAATTGAGAATCATAAATATAAGGTTGTGAATTAGGCCATATCTTTGAAAAAAGGCATGGAAAAAATTGGACACTGGAGTAACTGGACCGAGACACATTCCATATTTCTGTTTGTAAAAGGAGACACAACGAATTCTGATTTATCAAATAAGTAGGCCTTGCTATATTCTCTTACCACATATCTTATCGATTTACTTAATCGTTTCAGTACCTAGCAAAAGTGCAATCCAAGCACAACATGCTGAAGAAAAGTGCACAGGCGACAATTACATAACGATATATCGTCGTTGATACTTTTTGCAAGTCCAACCAAGGACATTATATCGCTATTCCAACCTGAAAGGGTCACGAATCTTTAATCCACCTTCATTTCTTTTTTCAATTAATATTCAGCACCAACTGCTAGGTTCATTTAGCCTAGAACCTACAATTTAAAGTAGATTCTTAACTACCACAGCTATAGTACACACAGCCCGGGTTGGAGTCTTGGTCCAGTTACTCAACGGTCCAATTTTCTCCACGCCTTCTTTCATATCAAAATTTTCATCCGCTTTAATCCACTTTCAGAACATTCCCATTTACTTTAATGAATCATCTAATCCATTAACAACCATTAACAATCATCAATTCCCTGCACCAAGTAGCAACAAAACCCTTCCTAAAAATGCTCCAATGTGGATAATTCAAGAGAAGTGACATAAGGACCGAAAAAAAAAACTATGTATAATATAATTTCCAACGTACTAAGAACAAACGAGGTATAATACGTACAATACACACATCACTTCTATCAACTCTCTGTGCGAAACGATCGAAATAACCCTCATCGACTTTTCTTCGCGCATCCCTCGTTACAGGCACCCTCCTAAAAATCGTCCTCTCGCCTTTCACCTTCCCGTAACTCGTCCACCTCGTTCGATCGAAATTCCAAATTTTCGAAACTCCTACAGTTCATCGCGGACGTCACGACCATCGTCGATACCCGGTCCATCAAGTTGGCCCCACGGGGGATTCCCCTTCTCGCAACACCGGCCACGCACCCATGAATATTCTATTCGCGTGCTTTCGCGGTCACGATTGCGCAACGGCGCCGTACACCGGAGTGGGAGTGTGAAACTGGCTTAAGGCTCGAACGCCGGATCACTTTCGTTCTCGGTTCCGGTTCAGGGTCGGCCACGACCCACTTCAGGGTCAGGCCGCCTCGAGATGCGGCGTGCAGGGAGCTCTACTTGCGTGCCCTCCTATGGGCGCTACCGCACGCGTCCGTGTCGCCATAGGCGTCGAGATCGGGTAATCACGAGGAAACCCGATTGCACTAAATTTCCCTCGCTTTGTTGAGCTGTAGATATTGTTGCGTGGTCGCAATCGCTGTGCGTGACTTAACGCTAAACCTAATGAAACGGTGAAAATGAGCGGGCAATCGTTTATTTAAAAAATTGTTGTACTTTGTAAAAGGGGTTTCTTTTGAGATTTTGCATGATTTTACTTAAGTGAATGATTGTATCGATCTATTGAGATGTTTTTTTAATACTCTTGCTTTGAGGATATACGAGGTGTACATAAAAATGTTTAGAAAAGTAGGTAGGTTTAGTGTTAATGATGCATAGGTATTTCAGTTGATTTTGAGAGCGGTGAGAAGTATTTGGAAACGATAATAAGGTTTATTGAGCATGTTGAGCGGGCTTGACGTGTATATACGTTTGACCAAATCTCTGTTGTAGTGCGGTTGACGTGTATGCTCGTCGTGTGAAATTAAATGTCACCATTGACTATAAAAACTTGAAATTTCAATAAAGTGTAATGAGAATATTAGTTGGTGGTATGTTTCCTTTATATTACTAATGTAACTGTTATGTATTTTATATGGAGGGTGGTGGTTCAATTCAGCAAATAAAAATTTTTCAAATTGGTGAGCCATTTACTCCATCTAAAACAAATCTCTTCCGAAGATGTATCGCCTGTTCAAAGAAATGGAATTCGTAAGAAGTCAAGATATTGGTGTATAACCTGCGAAGTGCCACTTCGTGTGGTACCGTGTTTTGGAAAGTATCATACCGAAATCAATTGAAATTCTTAAAATTATTTTCTGCCTTCAAATTTTGTTTATAATAATAGCGTAATATTTCTATGGATATTTCTATTTACTATTTTGATGCACAAAGTGGTACAATGGTGTGAAAAAAAAGATGTAAAGAACAGACTGTTCTGTTGAATAAAGAACGTATGCTCGCCTTACGTATAGTCAAAATTGCTAGCGTAAGTCGTCTAAAAATCTTCTCTAAGTAACGTTAATAGGATTTTCTGGTTTACACTATATTCTACTGATAAATTTCTCAATTTTGTTCTACGTGATATTTGGAAATTTTGGTGTGTAACGCGACATTGACGGATGTATGAATCTCCCTCATTGGGAAGCCGCTTTATAGCGGATATCGTTTTACATATCTGCGAGTAGAATTACCATGAACCATGGTTTGTAGGGCTGTGGTTATGGGTGGCTTCGGTTAGGCTTTAGGAGCATCCTTTATAGTCTTCTGCTCGAGTTAGTATTTCATACCTGTAGTAGTCGTGTGCACGTGTAAAGATTATAGTCATCGCATAGAAGCAGCTCTGAGAAATTTTCTAAATACGAATATCATGTTTGACCAATAATTAAAACGTATAGAAAAAAGATTTTCATAAAAAATCAGCGACATATATAAGCGGCGAGATCGTGCTATTTTTGTAAGCGTTTGATTTTGCTGTTTTTTGCTTTAAAATATCAGAGGAAGTAATAAAGGGACTATCTATATAAAAGAGTATTTCACAAATGTAAAATTCCAATTTTCTTGAAATGTGTACCAAATACATAATACTAATAATTATTATATCACAGAAAACACGCGACACGCAATTATGCACGCTTTTAATAATTAAGATAAATTATAGGTAAATGATTAAATATGCGTCAATCGAAATTAACCGTTATGATCTGTATCGTAAAATAATATACCGTTTAATTCACAATAAGTCAATAATGAATTCAATTTCGCGCACTTCCCTCGACGCTGTATTTTGAGCTTAAAGTCGATGTAACGTATCGATGAGGGATGCGGGGTAGACACCTGCTTTTTTATTCGAATACTATTACGAAGGTAAAATGCGATCAAATCCCGTAATAAAATTAAGACTAAAATCACATCAAAATAAAATAAAATGAAGAATAAATAATAAAATAAGAATAATTACTCCTGATTTCTCTCTTATGTTTGTGTGATCGTATTATTGAATTAAATCAGAATTTGTTTTGCTTTAAAAACCTGCCAGTCGAAGGTAAGAGAAATGCTATGTGATCAGAAAAAATCCTGGTGACGCCCATGCGTGACACTGAACGAAATTTCCGGCATGCTTAAAGCGACCCACATATCCGACGATGTCCAACGCACTGGCTTCGCCTCTGACAAACTCGGTTAAAGGCGAAGGTGGACGCGTGTACTCGTCGATACGGCGGTATATGTGTATCTGTATGATCTGTAGGATCTGAAAATGCATTCGTGTTACTCGGAGGAATATTTTCAGATAAGGAAAAGGAAGTCGTAGAATTCAAAGCGAGACATTTCGTGATGCATGTCCTTACAGTAAATTTATGTAGGTGCCAACAGGCGCTTTAGGCTAGCTGGAAGTATTCGTAAGCATCGTGTGATATTTGTGAAGAGCTTCACCGATTAGGACATAGATATATCCACAGTGAAGTGATAGGAAAGAGATTTGACTAAGCATATTTGTATCGTATATATACGTGTACATGCACATTTCTTCTTAGATTTGTAATAGGTTGGATGTAGGATAGTTGTAAAAATGAGTTTAAAAGTTAAAAAACGCTCGAAGTGTCGCTGACAAAGTTGTATTCGAATGCGTTCTTGCTGCATGCGACACCCTCTGTGCACATGGCTTTTTGAAATCCAAAACTATTCTTTAAAATATTGCAAAAAATATTAAAATCTTGATTCTTATGTGTATGAGTTTCTTATGAAACGTGAAATATTAAAATGACGTTAAAACTTACTTCTACAATTGACGAATATATAAACGAATAATATAAACACTGTGAAAAAACAAGCTAGGTATATTTACTTTTATTTGTTATATATATTTATAGGAAATTAATATCGTAAGTAAGTAAATAACTTTTGTCTCCCTGTATCCCCTAAAAACATATTATATTAGCTGATAGGCTTGTTGTATGTTCTCAGATTTAGTGTGTACTTACTAAATGTTCCTACACAGACACGCGCAATTGTTTATTCTGTAGATATTCATGCAGAAACTTCAGCATGACTATACATCCTGTGATTCAACGATCTTTGTGCGTGTATTTCGGTCGTATATCAAATGGTACGCTGAAGAGGGAAAACAGGAAAGTTTCTCGCTTTCCTACTGAAGATTATTTGATCTATTTCAGTAATACATAGTATACACCGTTAGCATTCAGCAGAAATGGAGAAACAGTGTATTTAGGAGAGATATCCACTTCCCCAGAGTTGCAAAGCTGCCTGAATCAGCGTTTAATTTCTGCGCATACACACATGTTTACTCTACAAATCTTTACTTTCCTTAATCTTTTTAAGCCGATGTTTGGCTCTTCCAGAGTCTATCAACAGAGCTTGAGCAGTTAATTCCATTGAACTAGGTATATAGATATACCAGATACTGATTTAGTCTACGACGGTTCTGTCTATCTTTGATCCACGAGCTCGATCAATCTTCCAAAAGAGTAATCAAGCTTGAGATCATTCAAAATTCATCCCTCGGTATGTCGAATAAATTAAGTTCGTGTTCTTTCCTACAGTTCATTAACTCCACGAAATAAATACCAACACCCTTTTCTTTTAAAATAAGCAGTACACATTTTTTAAATAAGTATAGATCAGTTCTGCGAAGTCAGTGAAAATCGTTTCTAAACAATACGGTCTTTTCGATTACGTTAACTGTTAAAAGAAAGCCTTACAAATCTCAATTTCTTAACAAAGCCTTTACATTTTCAAGTACTTTCACCGAATATAATCACATTCAATCGATATTCCTCTAACAATGTACTCAAATGAACAGACTGTCGAATCGTAGTGATTCTTTCAAGACGCGTAAAATTCCAATACAAGAATACGTGAAAATTTACGTATTCTACATACACGATCTTTGGAGTATTATCGATAGCATTGTTGGGGAGTTGAAATGCAGGAGGAGATTAGCAGAGAGCTGGAAAGCATTCGATACCGATGCGTGCACAGATTCTATCCGTCGAAGTACCGAAGCCGGTCGGAATGCGAACACGGCGAAGCCGCAGGGCAGTCGGCTTAAGTTGCTCGCGCTGTCGTGGCAGATGCGTGGAAATGCGGTCCGAAAGTTGTCCGATGTCTGGACATATTCGAAGTTCCTAACCACGAGGTAGGCAAGAAGCAGCCGAGAAAATAGGGGCGGGCGAAAAACGCGGGCAAAGAATTGTGCAGTTTTAAACGAGGAGCACGGAAAATTGTCCCGTTGGAGGAAGTTTCGAGCGGCGGGCGAATGAGATTTCCGAATGGTCAGTTTTTCCTGCAGTTCGTCCCGAGCGTGGCTCTTTCCGAATTCCTTTGGTAGGATTTGAAATCCTTGAAAAGACACTCGCTGAAAATTGAGATGGTGAACCTTGTAAGAGGGGAGATGATAATATAGAATAAAAAACACTTCAGTTCGATTTACGAGACGAGGTTAAGCAGGTGGATAGATATGATATATTCCTTGAGAAAGGTTCAAACTGATATACTCCAATGCTTTCTCATTTCACTTTGCTCTTTTCAACCACGAACATTGGTTTTTCACTGCTAATCATAGGTAGGCTTGACGCATTTGGTTTTTCACAGTACGCGTACACATTCAAGGATATAAATAAAAGGATGCTTTCATGCGGACTAAGGATCCTTCGGTTGACTCGCCACTGCTATTCGTGGCTTTTTACCGTCTTATATCTGAAAATGCTTACACGCTTCTAAGCTGGAACTTGGAGCTTTCTTCCAAAAAATCAAGTTTTTGTTATTACGCCAATCATAAGCATTGTGATAACTGATATTTGTATATGAGAGATTGATTTATTCTATAAATATTATGTTTTTATTTTAGGAATAGGTGAGCAGACTTCTAATGAATAGTGCAGCAATGTCGTATCGTGCTGTATTGCTCTTCGAACTCCAAATATGCAGCAAACTGTGCTATTTACGTTGCGAGTAATTAGTTTTGCTCTAAGAGTTGAATTTTGTGTTAATATAACTTTTGAATAGCATCGAATTTAGAACTAATATAAAGTCTGGTAGTGCAAAATTTTATTAGCTGACTGGGTTTCTCTCTGTGATAAAGGGCGGTTACAAAGAGGTTTTGCAGTCCTTCACGATACGGTAGAATTTCTAAAAACGGGGCGATGTGATAAATAGTTTACCTCTCTTGAAAAAACTACATACTGTTGCAAAGCAAAATCTATGCTTGACTTCGGGGACCATTAGACGACGCGACAAAGCAGATTTTCTTATCTCGTTTTTAGACACGAGTTTCAATCGAGGCTTTCGATCTTTCTCCCTCCAAGTCTTCGTTCTTCACATTTTGAAGCTTTGTAACCGGTATTTCTCTTAGATTTCAACCCTTTGACTGTACTATAAACTCTCTTTCTATGTAATTTCATACTCCTCAAGAGAGTGCAAAAAGTTCGACATGAGCGGATCATAAAGATAACTTATCAGTGATCTTTTACAATAATCTATGAACTTTGAAAGTAACAGTATTCGATTTAAAGAAAAATACATAAATCCAACGGTACTTTAAAAGTAGCCTGGATCACATAGAACCCTTAACGAACGAGCGCATTTTTCTATAACAATGAGCAGTAGATCGACGGAATTGTAACAAATCACTAGAGCGAGAAAAGCACCGTAATTGATATTCAGTAATAATAGATAGTATATAAATAGATATTTCCATACAAAAAGAAATTATGGTGGCGTTAGATTTTCTGGAATATTTATTATGTTGCGAATATGGCGGTATTCGTTGGCTAAGGGTTAATATACCAACTATAACCCCTTACGTTCCAAAAAGTTTTATTTCTTTCGCGAACAGGAACTCAGATTCCACTTTATGTTCGTGTTCTATTGCAAAGTATACATCCAATCATCGATGGACTGTTCGAAATATATTTTTCTTATAATCAGGGGCAAACAAAAGATTTACTATACACATAACAGGAGATTTATAATGAGTGATATAAAGAGGTGATTTATTAAATCCTGATGTATGAAACTCGCGAATTATCGATTAAAAAAAAATACGATGTCGAGCGACGCTCGAGATAGGAGCGCAGTGTTAACGCGTCTCAGTTGATCGACGGTCTTAATCGAGGAAATAAGCGAAAGCTCAATATGGTGCTAATGCAATTGGCGTGAAAATCAATCTGGGCCAATTGAAGCTGAGCGCAATGCCACTCGCGATCGTACTCGCATGCCCAGCGAAAAACGCCTCGCGATTTCGCGGCGGCTGCGTGAAAATATGGCACGAAACTAGAATCGCATCGTTGGTTTCTGACGCCAGGAGGGTATCGGAAAATACCTCTATCGTCCCGACGCTGCGTCCTCCAGGATTATCGTGCCTTGTGCTTTATAAGCGAAAGGCGCGAAACAGGACGGGATTCTGATTTACAGAAGAAAATTCGCGGAAACTGAAATTCACGGGTAAGCGGATTCTGCTCTGTGAAGCCGAACTCCGGGCTTGCCGGGGCCTTCGACTTCGAAAATACAAGGCAGCTGAGAAATTGAAAGCGCCGAAAGCGGAGGTTGAAGGGAATAAGAAAAATGGAGGGAGATTAGCTTGGAAATTACATGGAACGAATTCTTCTTTCACTTGGAATACTCGAGTTATCTGAAATAGGTTGTTATTATGTATTAGGTCTTCAAATGGTCAGACTACACGTTTCATTCACCAAACTGTAACGTCTTACATTAAAAACTTTTTATCGGGCATAAAGTATCTTTGAAACTTTGCTCTGAAGGTAAATACGCACTGGTGTTTGAAGCGTCGACATTTTCTGCTGAAATTCGAAGCATTGGGGATGTAAAAGTTTATAACTCTTTTATTAATTTTGATGTCCTCGTGATAGGTACAATATTGAGTTTTCTTATTTTTATTCTAACCTTAATTAACCCCATCAGACCCGAATTTTTTTTTTTAAGAAGCGTTTAAGAAAAAATGATTTTTATACTAAAATTAACTTAATTCATGTGAATGAAAGCAACAATAAAAAAAAAACAGATGGCGTTGGAGACGTTATTTTTTCACATTAGATGATCACTGGTAGGTACATTAGGTGTCGAAACTAAGTTCAAACCTATACGTAATAAAATACAGCACAAAAAATATTATGTACATACAATGCGCACAGGGTCCGAAGGGATTAACTAAAGGTTGGTTTTTATAAACTGGTCGAGACGCGTCATATAATTTTGCAGCTAATGGATTGTTGTCGTCCATATTAACGTTGTATACTAAAAGTACGATAATGTACCTGATCACTCTTATACTCCTTGATTATAATAATCCGAATTGGTTCTTCTTTCTTTCTTCTTTTTGAAAGACATTTATACGGGAGTGTAATAAGCAACAACTTATTTCAAGTAGACGCTAAGTAGATGAAATACAGCGTGTTATTACGAGATATTTATTCACTGTGCATTTTACGCCTGTTTAACGGCGCATCAACATGAACTTGTTACGTAAACATATATGTAAATGTCCAGAAATCGAGCGAGTCCTCTTACGCAATATTTCACGTCCATAACGCGGGCGTCGTAAAATAACTTGCGCCCTTATAACCGTAGTGCATGATTTTACAAAATGGGTGAACCAAAAATAACTTTTGTACGTAATCACGATCTATCCACAACGGTATATTTGGCTACTTAGAGCCACTGTGCAAAGGTGAAATTTTCTGTCACTTATATTGTGTTAGTCGCTAGTTTGTGTTAGCGATAATAGAAATATGAATAATCAGAACTGTTACACGTGCGATTATACTGTTTGCTAGTGTACACGAGAATTGATATATATTATATTATATATATATTATATATATTATATATATT
>JBCFXI010002035.1:0-32313 GCA_038496175.1 Ampulex compressa | reverse complement strand
AAACCAACTTCACACTTAAGCCGCATAACCATTATATGTCTTGAGAGCTGATATTGCAAGGCTTGTGTGCGAAAAAGTTCTATTAATTCTACACAGTAGTTTTTGGTTGGTGAAAAACGAAAAACAAAACGAAATGACTTTCCGAACAACCCAATAATATGTAATATATTTCTACAAAAACACGAATTGGAATTGCTTTTTACAGAGAATTCCTTGGACAGGCTTGGATGAAGACCGACAAGGCTACGCGCGCACCTCACATAATTTTAATGACGAAAAGGTTCAACGAAGTTTCTCAATTGGTCGTTTCCGAGATTATTCGCCGGTCGAATATGTCTGCCAGAGTTTCCGCGATCGAGAAGTGGGCCGCCGTAGCCGACATCAGTAGAGTCCTCCACAATTACAATGGTGTCCTACAGATATGTGCTGCTTTTACAAACAGTAGCGTGTATAGATTGAAGAAGACGTGGGAAAAGGTTTCCAAGACGGTAAGGAAGCTGTTACTTTAAATGATTGATTGATTGTTTAGTTATATAATTAATTTTGAATCGTTATAGAATATCGATTAAGAAATGATTGTTCAGTAGATTTTCTCGCTGTTATGACAAATTTGAGTTTTTTCCATGAAAGTAATTTTGGAGCTCTAAAGGGTGTTTCAAATTTGCAACGCCTTATGGGTGGTTAATGCGATAACTACAAGCTTGTAACTTTAATAGCCATTTACATCTTATGCGCAGACAAAACAGACGATCGAGAGGCTTCAAAATATCGTGTCGTCCGATGGACGCTTCAGGAATTTGCGAGACGCCCTACGTCGATGTGATCCGCCCTGCATCCCATATTTGGGACTTTATCTAACAGATCTTTCGTTCATAGAGGAAGGGACTCCAAATTTCACCGAGGACGGCTTATTGAATTTTTCCAAAATGCGCATGGTCAGTCTTAGAAATAATCTATATAGGAATCGGATGTATATTATCATTATAATGTTGTAACAAAACTTGATATTACTTAATCCATCATAACAATTTACTTACTGCAAGCAAAACTTTATCTTTTAGATGAAAAAATGATTGTTATATAAATACATCAATGTAAATTCCAAACAAAATGTACAGCTTAGAAGTCCACAATAGATTTATGCTATTTTACTTTCCAAATGCATAGTTCCTCATACTCGTTGGTAATATCATCATCATTTGAATGACAATCAAAATCTGTTTTTAAATATCATCAAAAAGGTTACAAAAAACTGTTTCATTGACTAGGAGGATTTAACTTTAAACACCGGTGTATCGCATGTTTTCAGATTGCTCACGTGATCGGAGAGATACGTCACTTCCAGCAAAGGCCATACAAGATCGAATTGATCACGAAGGCGACGAACTACTTGTTGGATACGTCCTTGCTGTTAAACGAGAAGGATCTTTATCGTATGTCCTTGGAAATCGAACCCCGAACCTCCAGGTTAAGTAGCTCAACTCTGATCAGTTTGCCGCCCTCTGTAAGCCACACATCTATGAAGTGAATATGTTTAAGGCGATCGTCGAACTCGCAAACGATCGTCGGCCGGCCGCTTATTAAGAATCCGTTCTTTGCTAATATAACGACATAAAGGGCGTGTATTAACGATCTCACGAATTATTTGATGGAGGCACGTCGTGTCGGATCTATTAACCGACACGTTTAACATGAGATCGAGGAATCCGAAATTTCGTGCTTAAATTGAAGTACTTGGATTCTACATTCGGTAAAGAAAAAACTTTCGTCGATACCTTTGAATTTTTGGATTGCTAGTGGAAATTGGCGAAATTTTAGGAATTGGTACGTGTACACAGATGCCAATGGAAGAAGCTATAAATTTAAAAGAACTCGTCGAGAAATCGGGTCTAGATGGCTAAACCATCCTGGGAATTATTTTAAGTGTGCAGATTCCAAATGCGAGAAACCAAAGTTTTGCAAGATTCCCCCAGGATTCGGATGTGAAGTGAAAGATATTGAAAATTTTGCAAAAATACTCGTGCACTCAATTCCCAAATGGAAGCCAAAATATTGCAGTTCTATCATCAGTATTTCAAAAAGAAGTTCAAATTTAATGGAGACTTTCGAACATCCGAATTCCATTATCAAATTGGATATTTGATCGTCGAGCTAAGAGCTTCGCAGTATCGTGGTTAGAATCAAGTATCCAAACTTTGCGCGTAAGAGGCTACAATTTTGCTGACACCTATACGAAATTCAAATAAGATAACGTCCAAATTTCCTGAAAATAATCCGAAATTCGACGAACGGGTTCCAGCATTCGCATCTCCAGTGGCAAGAACCAATCGTTAGCACTTTCGATTATTCCGATGTGAAATGTATCGTATCAAAATTCCGCGATCAAATTAGGTCATCTCTCGTAGGATCCGCGAGGACTAATTATACTTAAAAAAAGTGAGAATGTCGGACAGGGTTCAACTTCTCCGGCGTAAAGCCCAATGTATACACCGTAGTCAGATATATTCAAAGGAGTTTAAACTCTCGATGTTAGCCTTAATTCTTCAAATTTTGCGAACTTCGCCAGTTATTATGAAGGGTGACACGCGAGGGGAAATGTATCTGGAAGCAGGCCTGCATCGGAGTCGAGCTCCTGATCGATGGCTCCGCCGGATTTCTCTGGAAGTACACATTTAGCATTTTTGCATCAAACGTAGTTCCCGCCTACGTTTTTTGCATCCAACTACTCTTCCCGCCGTGCAAACGAGCCAGCGCCTTTTCAACCTTCCATTTCTGCGAGCAGTGATTCATAGCGTCCGTTTTCGTCTGTCCGTGGAATCAGCGAGTCTTTAGATCCCAAAATTGGATTTAGGAGAAGCGCGACAGTGTCGGTTTATCGGGAAACCCTGTAGAGGCGAGCTCCGTAATTTAACACTTTCGCGACCATCTCGATGTTGTTTGTACATTCTAGGTACGTACACGCAATGAGAATCGATCGATTGTTGGTTTAAATATCAGCGAATTACGTAATAGTTGTTGCAGTGGTCTTGGGGAGCAGTGATAATTGTTTATCACCGCTGGAGAAGGCCACTGCAACAACTATAATTTAATTCACCGAGTAAGAAGATTAGGAGTATCATATCATATCAGCGAATTATTATTAATGTTATTTGTGGAACGATATAGCGGCTTGCAAGAGTACGCGTTGCTTTTGCGAACAGTAATTGCAAATTGAAAGTGAAGGATAGTGAAGAATAGTATATCTTGTCATTGGTTTAATATACATACTCGTTGGTACATCTGGACTTTCGCGTTTATTTGAGAATGTCCGTTGAAACATTTATCGTGTTAAATGTTACATACAAGTGTTACATTCCTAAATTTGATTAGGTCGATGAATTTGGTATGAGTACGAATTGAATGTCTGAATATGAATAAGTATATTCTAAAAGACCATCTTCAACGATTTGGTAGTCTAATCGACCAAGCGTAGAGCGAGGAGGTTAAAATGCCTCACGCATTTGATCGGTTAATGATGCTTTTCACAAATATATTTCTGATAAATATAAAACCGAATGAGTATGATTTTCTTAGATTTCGGGACAAAGCCTTGTTTTTTGCGTGAATACACAAACCGATATTTTATTTTTTAAAAATTTTGATTGCAATACTGTTTCTAAGAACCTGAGTAACAGATTAGAGAAAAGTTACGGATACATACAAGTGTATGAAGGTGTGAGTAGTCATAAAAATTAATGCTGTTTGATTAGGAGTTTGTCTGACCGCCGCAGTGGAACGTAGTGTTAGAGTGATTAATACATAGAAGTGCATTTCGTTCTCGTCAGAAACGAAACAGGTGATAATGTGTTTTCAGCTACTAATTTTGATTGGCAAGTAAGAGGTAGTCCTGTATCATTGGTCGCGAAAGTGTTAAAATAAGATCCGCGATTACAGCAGTATTTTCAGGCACGGCAGGTATGCTAAAAGAAAATTTAGCGGAATGAATTGAAAGTTTTGCGTTTCTGACTATCGAGCACTGTCGGAATTTCGAAGATTCGAGTTTTAGCGATTGGGTCATATGGAACATTGTTCAACAGGAAGAAATTGGATCGATTTTAATATATAAAAAATCATGCAAAGATTACACACAATGTAGACTACGTTTCGTTAACTTATGGCGTTGAATTTGTCACGGATATATTCGCCTCATAGAAGTTGATATTTAACCACTCGAGCATCAGGATTGATCGGGAAAGGTTATTCAAACTTGCCAGTAATTAAGGCGAATTAGGGCTATCGTGCTGATTCTACATATTTAATTCATTTTGCAATTTCTTCCAAAGACGAAGAGGGATATTACGGATAATGAAAAGTCACACATATTAAATATTAAAGTAAAAATATTTTTAACCAGAAAAACTGAGGAATTCTGGGCGCGGGTATACGTTGGGGAGATTGCAAAATGTTATATACTTTTTCATCGAGCTTTACCGCGAAAATCTAAATGGGACCTCCCGTTTTCTTATATTTCGCGCGATGAAGTTTGGTGCGAAAATTATTTTGACATTTTCGAGAGTATCTTAAGTAGGACACGAAAGGCTATTGTCTTTACTAGCGTTTTTTCTTTTTTTATTTTGAACGAAGGATTACGAACGCGTGTTCTTAAAACTCGGGCGGTTGAAAGTATAAGTTTCTCGGATAAAGAGAGAAATGGACCGTTTTGGCACCGCGCGAGCCACATCGCGATGTCAGAAGTATATTTATCGTCGGTTTTATTTAGTCTGGCCCAGTCGGGCAGTATTATTGCCATCCGAGCACTCGTTTCTCGTGAAACCTTCATTCACTAAAGACACTAACCAGACGGAAAGTGGTTGGAGATTGGACAATCAGTAGCATAAATGTGCAAAGCTTTTCTTTGTATTGCAGCCAGGTCTTCGAGTTCGAGCCATTCGCATGCAATATAAAGCTTAAAATGCGCCGTTACGCGTGGACCTCTTATTATTTGCCGTGTATCGTCTGTAAACCGCCAAGTAATGTATTTTATTCGTCGCACTGTGATAATCTATGTACAAAATTATTCACCTTACCAATTCTCTGTATAATCGAAGTACGAGGTATCGATTAATTAAAAGTCATACGAAGATTTTTCTGACCGTATATTAGCTACGGTAGTCTATCGTCATTTTTCACATCTAACTTTGACGTGGCAGTTGAAAACAAGTTGACCCTATACAATTTTTTAATAAAGTTCGACGTCAAATGCAACACTTATTTTATCTATCTAACAAACGAGCGTATAACGGAACTGTCCATTTGCATCAGGTATTCAAGTATATCTGGATGTAGTGTACTTGCTCATTCACTTTGTGCAAAGTGAATAAGGACGCATTAAAATGTTACGCGAGACATTAGCTGGAAATTTTTATCTCTCATTCCTCGTTTTACATTTAAAGCTGCTTATTACCAGGCGAGAGAAACCACAGTAACAGCTTTTAATTCCGTTTAAAATGCGGTATTCTGATGCGATGAATTGTTCGTTGTTTGTGCTTTTCTTTTTAAACGGATTCTTTTATTATCGAATTGTTCCAAAAGTCTTCAGCGTCGGTTGTATCTCGTTCTTCGGTTATTCATTGGGTACTCGGCTATCCGAATTATTTGGGCATCAAATGTATCGATGCAAACCAATGCAGAAGCTGCACATATCAATCGTACAACCCGATACGATCGAAAAACGATCGCACGAGGTCCACGGTCTTTCTTCGACGATATCCTTCGATGCATTTCGATGATACCGGGGAAGAAATCCTGATACCACAAATCTTATTCAGAGTTTTATTGATAATACGAGGGAAACTGGGAAGTATTATCGTTTTTCATATAAAACTTTACTGCCAATTTTGAAACTGAGTCAGTTTTCCTTCAATTTTCACAATAAAGTTCGATATGAGAAACGACTGCACTTTACGCTTCCTTAACACAATTGTGAGATGCATAGGCAGCTAAGTATCTAAGAACGGAAAGTATCGTCCTTCGCTGAGTTAAACTTTTCATGAAAATTGGTAATACACTTACTTCATGAAATCTCCGTGATGAAGCGCGTGGAATATAAAGATTTTCACAATAAATATAAATCAGTATCTTTTTCAATCTTCCAAATAAGATCGCGTACTGCTTTTCGATAGAAGCTGGTACAAAAGAAAATCAATTTTCTCCTTATTTTCGCAATGTGGCTTACTCGACGTAACAAGTGTTGTAGGGTACGTCGCTTTTTCGATTTCGAAAATCGGGTTTCACCTCGCGGACTGCGATACTTTTCGAGAATCCTAACCAATTGTATATACTTTATTCCCGTGTTACTATTTATTTTAGTACGAGTCTATTTTATATCGTCTGATCGTTACCGGAGAAACGTCGAGGCGATCGTTCCACTTTGCGTCGCTGGCCTATGCGCCGATGTCTCGACGTTGAACGTCGCTACGGTACGAAATAAATTCGCAAACTTCACCGAACTTTAAAGTTGCGGCGCGCAATATCAAAAGCGAGATATTGGAATTTATTTTTCATTTCCGTACCTGTAAACTCAAAGTTCCAGGGGTTCTCGCAACGCAATAAATGTACCTACAAGTTGTCCGATAATCGGCGATGTGATCGAGAAAACTCATTCGTTGTGGAGGAACAAGAGTCATGCGTACCATGATTTTACGGTTTCTGAGCTACTTGCAAGTTATTGTTCTTTTTCTTTTACTTTCTTTTTTGCGTGAAACGTTATAGCCATTCGATAAGAATAGCGACGACGAGAATTATGTTTATGCAATCAGAAAGAAGCGTAGCTATCGCGATAGAAAGCGACGTTTTGAGCTCGTTACTTGACGAGGAATCAGTTTCTTTCGTTGCAGAGCGTAGGATCGGACGACTACGAAGATCACTGTTTGCGGATCGCGTATAATTAACGTGGTTCTCACAAAATTTGTTCTAACCCTTGCTAAACGGTTTATACCAGTCGTTTTTAACGTTTTACCCTCTCCTGTAGTTTCTCATGCATGAATATAGTGAGTTCACCAGGCGACGAATGATTACAAATATGCAGCATTTTCCCGCTGCAAAGAATTCTCCGCCTGGACAAAAGTCAGAGCAACTATAATCCGCGCGATCCGCAGATCGTGCACGCATATTATCCTCAACCCTCTTAGTACGCAAGCACCGAAATATCCGCTCCTAGATTTTTACCATCAATATTTAAAACCAGTACTGCTCATTACATGTAATACTCATCACACACAATATCTATGCTCACCGTACGTACTGCAATATTTTTCCAAAATAAATTTTCAACGGAAAATAATTCCATCGATGCACGTTTTATCGATGCATCGATAATTCCATAAATACGATGCACGTTTCGCGGAATATCGTCTCCTTACTAACCTTCAGTGTATCGATAAATCCAAACCCGCAAAGTCGCCTTTTTACACACCGACTCGTTCTCACCTTCTAAAGCATCCGTACACAGCGCAGGGAAAGATCGCGAGGTACTAAGAGGGTTAAGAAAGAACCTCGCTCGCTTTCTTCCCGCGTCGACCCTCATTATCAGTATGAAATACTGTCACGAGTAGGACTAGAGTACCTGAAGACGATGCCCCGTAGTCCATCATCGATCGATCCGCGCGCAGTGTCGCGTCGGATCCTCGACTAAGAGTCGAAGATCCGCCGGGCGCCGAGGAGAGACGAGACGAATTCTGCAAAACCGCGAGGAAGAGGGGGAGGAGAGTGGTGGTGGGGGTAGGAGGGCATGCCAATCATTCCGTGACCTTGTGTTCATGTATAGATTTCGTTGATAAGTACGGGGGCGTCCAATGCGAGGACGAGTAAAGAAGGAGCCACGAGTATTCTCCGTTGAAAGTTCAAAGATAATGTAACCAGGGCGGTGGTGGAAAGCTCTGTAGAGAATCGTGAGTGAAGAATTAGCCGAGTCAAGACGGAGCATATCATTGTCACAATCAGTATCGTTAATGATAAACGGGACAGCCTCCCGCGCGATCGAGGTTTTCGAGAGGTTTTGAGCTCGAGGGGGAGGCACGCGCCTCGTTGTGTTTACGTGCAATAGCCATTCGATCGACGTGATCCTCCATTCGCCCGGCTGGATCGTCAGGCTCACCCTTTCGGGCGCGTTCCCTTTTCGTACGCTTCTGTACGATTTTGTTTCGCGGCCGCTCGCGGCCGAGGACTGTCTCCCTTTTCTTTCGGACCTCCGTTGTCGTCGACGATTCGAGATAATGTGCCAATTTCTTTCGAATGGGCAGACCGTTAGGGCGGATGACATTTCTGGGAGGAAATCAAGATGGATCCGGTGGTTCTTAAGCTCCAAAGACCGCGCATGCGCTGAAGGATGTATAATATAACTCCATTGCTAAAAACACGAGTGGGTGCCTTCGTGATTTTTCGTGAGTAATCGGAATACAAACGTGAATTAAATTTTCCAGGGAATATAGAGGGATATCGCTTAATTTGTCATGGCCTTTGAGTGGATTTACGTGAGAGAGAGAGAGTTTTCGTCATTATTAAATAATGAGGTGAATGTCAAACGAATGATGGCAAAGCGCAACTTTCGACGATAGAGTCACGTATAACGGAAACAATCGAGGAAAGGCAGAGCATTAATTAAAAGCCGTCTTTGCAGCCCGTAGAGATTGAGAGTATACTCTGTCTTTGACACGCGATCACGATGCTTTCATTAAATGGAAAATATCTAATTATACATTCCAATTATTCTGTATCAGATTCGCAGACTCGTTACCAAGTGTACTTACGCGGTCAGATGGTCTGTGTCGATTACAGGTCAACCGTAACTGAGCCTATGGCGCTTATTAGAGTAAAGAGTCAGTGAAATTTTTCCCAAAATCTTGAGGCATATTCAAAATATCCAAGCTGAGCCGGTAGCTAGAAGTGTTAGGAACCACCGGTCCAAGGTCTGGCGTGCCTCGACGCGTATATCGGCTTGTCGTGAAGATCTCTCGTTAATAATATAGAAGAATATTTTCTACTAGCGTGTACAAAGGCTAGGTTTAACGTTCCGTCAGCGGCTTACGTTCGGTTATCTCTGAATATGGCGGTTATAATGCTTTATCGTTCCTAAAGTACGGAGAACAACGAGATTTTTGGTTTCGCGTGGACCTTCTAACGATACTTCGCATAAGCCATTATTTTTCTATGCCCGATTGATTTCGGTCGAAGTGCCAACGAATGTCCAAGTACGATGAATCCTCTGTTCCCGTGGAGCTTCGTGGAGGCCCGCGAATATTTTTAGCACGTATCTTCCGTACACGGCGTTCGCACTGGCGCGCATGCGCGTCTGCGTCACCTACGATTTCCTGTACAGGCATTATATATACATAGGCACACAGAGACACAATATGCACGCACACGGAAACACAGTTAGCACGTCTAGATCGTAATAAATGATTATTGTCGCTGTTGATAGTTCTCACTGTACGTAAGGTAATAATTACTCGTACGTATAATTATTACCGATGTTACATTCAAGTGTAATATTTTATCGCATCATATAGAGACGTAAGGATAATTAACTTACTCCTCTTTAATGATTAGGGAAACACGCGTAGGAGAATGTACACTTGGAAAAGCTCGTACGTGTATTCGGTGTATCGTTTTGTGCCAGTCCGTCGTATTAATAAATTAGCGGACCTTCATCTTCTTGATCATTGAAACTGGGAAATAATCTTAAGTGGTAGGGTTTAACAATTTCTATGCTCATGAACTATTGGCACAAACGTTTGTTTTGCGCCTACGATCGTGAGAGAAAACGAGCGAGAGAGAGAGAGAGTGAGATTGTGTGTGAGAGAGAGGGAGGGAGAGAGAGAGAGAGAGAGAGAGAGAGAGAGAGAGAGAGAGAGCTAGGTTTCACTAGTAGTTTGCCTTGTGAACTGCCGGCAAGTAACAAAGCTTGCCGTTAACGTTTGTTGTAATCCCATTATAACTTACTGGATTATGAATAGATTAGATCAATTTTAAATGGTTATATCCTTACGGGGCAACAACTCGACACTCGTGAATACTATCACACTAGTCATCTTTATCCGGTTAAAATCGGAATTACCAAAGTTTACATAGTAAATCGCGCCAAATTCATATCTGAGAACACTAATTTCTCAGTTCCTCAAATAACTAGGAAACATTTTCATAGCGTTAGTACTTTGTGTCCTATCGAAAAACTCGAACTCCTCGTGACGCAATGTTAACACGATACTTCGCAAACAAGAAAAATCTCGTTATTCGAATCATTTGTTTGTTTCCTTTTTTCAACGAATTTTCTCACATCGGCTCAAGAATTAGTTTTTCGCACAACCAACCCAAATATACCGTCGCCTGTGACGTTAAGCTATTGTAAGTCGTAATAACATATTTATGTACCTATATCGTAAAAACGAAGTACAGGAGTAACCGATTTCTTATTTTTACGATGAGGCGTGATGTAAGAAAGGAGGACGTCCGCTGGCGTTCTCGATGTATCGTGTCGCTGGGAAGGAAATCCAAAGGTTACGTCGCAAGAGGAGTTTAGCAAAGGGCACGATCGCGGGGAACAAAAATGTCGGTGGTACGCTTTGACTGCTCCTTTTGGCGAAGAGGAGGGGGGAAGGGGAAGATCTCGAATAGTTTTATTACCTCGAACTCGCGAGAATTACATTACTCGTCACGACGAATTACCGTCGGTCTGCACGTACCGAACTTCCGGCTGCAATCAAAACTTGCCGGCGGAATATGTACGTCGTACTCTGAGGAAAAGAATCGGGGCATCTAGGATGTACGCGGATTGTGCATAAGTACTTCTTAATATGTACTCTTTCGCGATCTCTCGGTGAATCCTTCTATTTTAGATCATTTCAAAGGATGGTTATTTTGCTCGTTGGAAATTAATTTCAATGTATCGTTTATTCGGTCTACGAGCTCATAAACGACGTATAACAGCGATGTTTCGACCACTATGCGTGGTCTGTTTGAAGGTATACAGAAAATATACATACGGTGGAATTGGAAGTTTTAAATATTATGTTATGTTTCATCGATTATTAAAAATAAAATATATAATGTTTATGTAGATAAATTACCTATTGTGTGCTGGTTAAAGATATTATAAATCTTCTATTTTAGGCTTCTATTTCTTGCCTACATTTAAGTCAACCTCTATCTATCCAAAGTTCCAATATCAAGGTTGGATTTCTAACAATCGATAATGAAGAGGAAAAACAATATGTATATGGGGCATAGTATGTATTATAGAATTGTACCAGACGCCTATAAATTTTAATTCAAAACAGTGAATAGTACGGTAAGAGGTGAATCGTTTAAAAGCTAAAGCTGTTAACTACACTTTCCGAATTCTTTCAAATTTGTGTCCTAGAGTAATTTTTCACTACTTGATTATTTGTGTTTCAAGTAAATTTCTTTCGTGATTAGATATAACGACGCTAAATGACAATCTGAATGTCGAATAATAAATGATTTTCCTCAGAAGCCAATGAGATTACCTCCATATTCAGAAGTATAATGTTGAAGTAAAGCAGTTTAAACCCTTATAATTATTTCAGTAATTGACTTTTTTCTTAGAAAAAACCATTTCCAAAACTATCTAAGAAGCGAAAGAGGAAACTCCTTATTTCCGTGCATGAGAATTTACAAAGAGATTGCGCATTCGATACAGATAAATAATGGCCAGCACACAATGCCCGATTCTTTTCCATTCTTTTCCGATTACAGGCCATTAAGTGTTGAGTCGTGGTTCGAGTCAATGGTTCTAGGGTTAATTAGATTTTTCAACACGGAGACTATAATCGGAAGAGATTTGTACTCTCGGGTAGAGACATTCCGTCTTTCTTTCCCCCACGATATTTGGGCGAACTAACCAGAAATCCCAGAAACGCGTGTATATTTTTTCCAACGCACGAGGATTAGTGCGGATCTCGCGGTGCTTCGAACACTCGTACCTTGCATCTTGTTGTGAATTTTTACTATCTTAAATATTTATAAGGCACCGTTCTTTCGGGGCTAGTCGGTCGATAGTCTTCTTGAACGATAGAGTGGTGTGGTGGGCAATAGTGTTGGAGGTTTAGAAGTATTCGCAAGTAAAAATACTTCTCGAACGTCATAGTTCACTTATCCACCGACTTTTGTTGGGTCATTTGAATTTTTTTCAAGCAGTTTTAGAGATGCGTCTAGATTACACGTTTGCGTTTACACGGAATAAGTTTTAGGTGTATTCTTGATCAAGGAAATAAAAGTTTCAGTTTTGTGTTATAAAAATGTGTTAGAAAATGAAGAGTATATATATGTATATATACACTCTTCCTTTTCTAGCAGTGATACGTTGTTAATCTCAATGTCTGTTTCGTTTCGCTCATAACCCAATGTACCTCTCTAGGAATATCATAACTAGTTGGGGAGATTTTTTGATCTACTTAACCTCTGTCGAATTGAAATTGTTAAATGCTTGAGCACTATGCGATTTACAACTATCGATGTATGTTCAGCATAATATTATTATCAGGTGAGTGTCTGTACGAGGTCTGTGTGAGCGTATGGAACTGCAAACTATGTATCGATGTACATTTGTTGTGTGCAATGACGTTCCTTTGACATAGCTAATTTAAGCGGGATATTAATCGGTCACAAATCATCAGCTGGTTGTGAGTAAATGTTAATTAAGTATCCATCGTTAATGTAGAGATACAGGTGTGCAGCGAGGCATGGCTGAACGTAAAGATTCCCACCGGCGAGTTCAGTAAATGATCAACATTCTTTACCGCTTCGACAATTATTTCCTTCACGGTAATGGAAAATAAAATTTGTACGATTCATGTAAAATAAAATAACGTGCTTATCGGGAAATTGGCATGCTCTTGATAATGCGCTTTAAATCATGATTTGCTCGAATAAGCTTCACTTGGATTGGAACTTCGACCTGAATTTTTTCCTATATTCTTGCAAGTGATCGATTTCCTCAAGAAATTCTTTACAATTTTGCCTAATGGCATTCGCAGGATTCTCTCGAAGGATTCATTAATCTCGCATACAAACGGTGAATCTTTTCGCTTCACGGTGTCGCCTGCCGTATTCTCGATACTTTTTTGACATGCATTGTAAGTAATATTCTTATCACGGTTTACTGCTAACCTTGTTCAAGGAAAATCAAAAATGTCTCGTAAGATTGAATCAAAGAGGGGAAAAGTAATAGTTTCTTGCGTATTCCTTCGAGTTACCCTGTTATCAATGAATATTATCTTTGATTCAATCAAGATTTCAACGCTGCATATATTTATATAAATCTGCTAAGGACTAAATAGCGACAGGTACATAATTGTCTTGTTCAAGAGGCGGATAAAGAGAGAGGCTAATGTCTATCTTTGAATATTATACATTACTCGTTAATGCTGTCTATTGTCTATCAAACATTTTATATCCTCGGTCTGTATACATTAAATAGAAAATATTCTTCTGTAACGAGCACTTGTATTACTATTGCAATTGTCATTAACCTGATTCCCTCTGCATCGGTGTTCAGGCCAACAAGGGAAAAGTGCATTTCGCTGAAAACCATTGTATGGTGCATAGAAGTGCTAACCAAGTCTTTCAAAGGCTCTTAAAAGCATTTTCGCCGTAATACGATTTAATTATCGAGTAAAAAACGAATGAGTAACCCGCATTGTTTGAAGAAATGCAGTGTAAGCATATTAAGGCCTATCAGATCGATGATAACCGTTCAACAATATTGATAATATCCTGGCGATAATAAATGAAGATTTAATGTTATACTGGTTTGTTGAATGCGATTAAATGAGTTCATTGATATGTGCGGATCACCATGCAACTTAAATGTCTTCGGTTCATTCTGTAAACTCTTTGTCACAGGTGAGTATGTATTTTAGAACATTTTATAAAAAATAAGCATCTCACTTTATATCTATATAAAAATGTGAAAACTTTTTTTACATATTTGCTGATTTGAAATATGCTTGTGTTTACAACGTTCCATGGACATATTTAAACATTTCTAAATATTTCTATTTATAATTTTTCGGATAATCTGTTTTATTATTTCATTTTCTAATATTGGGCGAATTAAATGTAATATTAAAAGAAAATCTACATTTTCATTTTGCAAGTAATCGAGTATGATTAAACAGATATAAATCGTAGTTGTTACTGCAAATTAAGCAGTACTGCTAAGATCTATATCACGAATTTAGCAGGATAACAATGATGCTCGCCGGCTTTCATATTCATGCTACATCGTATCTCAACTGGACCGGCCGTACTTCAGGACAAATTGCTAGCTTGCTTACCGAATGTGGCGAGTAATCTGGCATGCAATTGCCCCACCTAAGTGGATAACGAACCAAGAACCGTAACACTTAATTATCCCAGTTGAATACGCGCCATTGCAAAACCAGTCGTAGGTGTGACACTTACTTGACTCAGCATATGTCCAGCTAGTGTTTTATCTCCTTTTGGAGGACTAACGCGGCACTAATACGCAAACAGGTATCTTGTTAGGAAGCTACTGGAATATTTTGCAAGGCCACAAACGATTTCGTTTACGATGCAATCGTGATTCACGACTATAATCGAGTAAATTTGTGTCAAATTAACGACCGTAATTAACACTAGAACTACCAAACCAGTTAAAGTGACTGGTCATTCGTGTCTTTAAAAAATCGTAGTGCTTTATAACGACGCATTTTTCAAGATTTTCCATGATTTTCATGCAGTATTTAGATCATCATCTTGATTTACTGAAATTCCAGAGTGTTATATTGTATGTGGTGTTCTAAATATAGACAGAAAGTGGCCGGTAGTTCTAGTGTTAAGTAACTATAATCGAGTAAGTATCGTAATACGATGAAAGTAAGTAACCATCTCGGACTACCCTTTTCGATAGTTTGTATCAATATACATTATGAGTAAAATATCGAATCGTTTCAACAGATTTTTATGCGTAAACATTTTTCTTATCAATTTGTTAACCGATGATTCTCGCTGTTAATGCCATGCTTTTTAAAGCTTGCTGCCTTATTTTTAGATTAAAGTTATTTTTCTAATAACCCATTTTTGCACGGATAAAGAGGTTAATCAGCTGCGTAATACCGCGCTTTAACGAGTAACCGCAACTCTTTAAATGCAAAAGACATCTTTCAGTTTTTCACCGGCGTTTCTCACAGTCTCATCAGGAGTATCGTTGCTGGAGATAGACATAAAGGTAAGCAATGGTACTTTTCAGCGTTACAATCTCTCATACCTGCGAACTCGGCGTACATTATTCAAAAACATTCCATACTTAACGCTTAAAACATCAGTAAATACACGTACCGATAACAATAGTAACACCGGATACACACTAAACAAAACATGGATCCATGCACCTCGCCTTTTTAAACACTAAACCTACCATCCACCTGCCAGCCATATTTAGGAGTACTAAATACATCCTCAAAGAAAAATAAGACAGAAGAAAAGTTTCGACAGATTAATATATTAAGCTATATGCCACAACAATATCATGTAAAATCTCAGAAAGTATACCGTTTCAAGGTTCTACAATTTTTCAAAGAAATAATCGAGCCGTTACTTTAACCGGGCCTGTAGGTTTAGTGTATGAGAACGATTAAAGGAACTGAAACGTTCTCCAAAGCAGAATTTCCAGGCTCACAGTCACCCCTTAATACGAGAAGAAAATACTTAAGGGGGGTCTTCCTAGCGACGGGTTTATCGCACAGCAGGAACCGAATTTGCCTAAAAACGTAGGCAGGAGCGCGATGGAAAGTATATATCTCGCACTCCTGCCAACGTTCTTAGGCAAATTCGCTTCCTGCTGCGCAAAAAATCGGTCGCTAGGAGAACCCAATAAGTGACTATCGCGATGTTCGGTTTCACGCGCATAAGCACGAACAAGACGCGCGAAGTTCGAGGAGCGGCCACGGCAGGGAAGCGTCTCCCAAAATGGAAAAGGCGCTCGTCGCTTCTTGCTCGAGCGGCCCAATGCCTGCGCATCAGGAAAATTGTCCGCGGGCGTAAAAGTAATTATCAGTCGGGAAAAGCCGACAGTGGGTAAGAAAAAGCTCCTTTCGCGCCTAACTTTAAACGAGTCCGGCGACAATGGGAGCAGCCGCTCTGTTTCTTGGAGAGAAAACCTCGGCTGGCTCGTTCCGCGAGCATTTTTCCTTTCACGCCCGCCAACGACCGATGCTGCAGCGCGGTGTGGCCCTGCTTTCAAAGTTATTAAAACAATCCATCTACACGTGGATGCGGGCCTCGCGGTGCTTCCTGCCCGCGGCTTTTGCCGGCTGCCTGAGGGATGGCGAAGGGGTCGGGGGAGAGAGGACTTCGCTTTTTCTCGATGAGCCATTCTCCTCGCTTCGCGGCGAGCCCCGATTGCGGCGTGGCGTGTAATCGCATTGCGGTTTTTTTTACAACGCTGGCCATCGTTATCCTATCGGGATCGTCGCCCTTCGAGCTGATCGAGCACTGGCTCTGGAGTGGACCTGGTCATCGAGCATTGCACCATCGGTCGCAGCGCCGACCGCCTAAAAATATCCGAGGTTTGCGCGCAAAGGAGAATAATGGCAAGCTTTTGGAATATTTTCCCGTCGACATCCCGCTCGAAAATGAATTTCGTGTTTATCGATTTATATGCTAGGCGATTAATTAGAATACAGAGGTGCGCCGAGAGCGTTCGAACGGTGTAAATGTGGAATGAAAAAAATGATACTGCGGCTAGATATGGAAAGAGGATACGCGATGAATAAACAGTAAAGTGTATTTGTATGGTAATAAACGTGAGATAAAAATAGAAATATCTGATACTTAAAAAAAAAAATACATTAGTCATATACGACGGATCGCGTGTTCGTCGGTGTTCTGCTGTAGAACGACCTGGCGCATGTGACGTCGTTGATTTTTTCTCAGGATCGATTGTTAAATTTATGAGACTCTAATACCTTAAGGGCACAAGCGACGCGATGTGTTTTAAATGCTTTAATAACTTCCTCGTAACTTCTCGGGATTACTTTATGTTTTGTGAGTGTTCCAATATAGTTCTTGTGGAATAGGTATACTACTTATGCGTTGTATGTTTCTGCTAAAATCACGTATATATGTTCAAACATGCTACATATGTTATTGTTTACTTGTGCTGAAGCTACGTAAGTCTAACATAGTACGTGCGTCCGGTACGGCACGCAAGTTTGTCCGGTTGTTGTCCTGGAGTATAACTTTGCGCCAATTTGGCCTGTCGGATAATTGACGCGTGAGAAGATACAAGAGCCGCGATGAGAGGTACTAATGTAACGTAATTGTGAACTAATAAACTAATATTTCGATGCAGCTTTAATGGAAAATAATTGATTGTAAAAATTTCTATTATTATTCTATGCAAATTGCAATTTCTGCTACAACTGAAAATTGCGGCGGCTGAGCTAGGCTGTGCATCATTTGTGCATTCTTAATAAAATGTACGCTCGCATTGTGTGGTAATTGTTAGTTTAATAGTTAAAAATATGTAATAAGGAAATCTAAAACGTATATAATCGCCAGAAATTAATTGCATTCAGATTCCGCCAATGATTCTACGGTGTTACACTGTTTCGTTATATTAATATATGTATAAAGATATCGCATTTGTACAAAGCGAGCTACGATGCTGAAGTGGATAGAAACTTGGTCATTCGTGCGGAGGATCACAAATTTGGACCACCGCCTTTGAATAATTTTGCATACGATGTGTATATCCTAGCTCCAGAGGTTTGCAATCCGTCTTGTAACAATAAATCTTAATTGCAATGATTTCCACGGCCAGTGAAACGAACAATAAACATTTGTACGAGCGTAGAAACATCATCTATGCGTACAAAGTCTTTGTAAAACCATTCAACTATTGTACTCCCTAAACCTTCCATATATATGTTAGGCTTCCTACTTTACCAACCTTCTACAGCACATACGACACCTTTTATAACGATTCCACGATACGTTTCTAAAGTCGGGGTTTACTTCGTGGATTATCTTTTATCGCAAATACTTGTACACAATCCGCTAAATCATGAAGAAGGTAAGAAAATATAGGTACAGAAGATATATCCGTACGATAGTACTTTATACACGTAACGAGCTACGATTACTGAGGTGGCGAACAACAGGAACGCCGATAAATCGTATCGATAGGGAAGGGGAATAATAAAAATAAATCTGATTTCCTTTTTGCATTTCTGAACTCCCGGGAGTATAACGGGCCGGAGAATAACAGGGAGTAGCTTTCCAGGTGGCTGATTAATAACTTTCAATTCTGTACGTAGGCACGGACACACCCGCGATCCTTAACATCCAATTCATGGACGGCGAACAAATCAAGCAAACTCTTGCACAGTACAGTGAACTAATTGGACATTGAAAAATGTAACTGGTGCATACGGAAGGGTGTGTATTCTGGTAAATGAGGATCTTCTCGTTAAGCTTTTACCGCCTGTCGAGTTGGGTTACTCTTTTTAATAGACAGGTAGTCATTCCAATCATACCCTCGCCGATAATTAACGGCGAGTGGTAGGACGTACGAAGCATTAGGGACGACCTCGAGAGCTTTATTAATTCTCCATCGATTATGCGGATGACGAAAGGAGCCGTATCGTCTCGTTTTAACCATTGATTTAGCAACGTCATCCGCTTGGATTTCCCCGTGATTCTTTCCCTCGCGTAATCTCGATACTCGCCCTAATCGACGACGCATGCGATGATTATTTCATCCACGAGGGAAAAAATATGCGTACGATACGCCGGAAAGAATTTCAGTACTTTATTCTGACGGGTGCGAGATCGATCTGCGTTTCATTCAATTTTTTGTCCGGTAAAACACGTATCGGTACAATTAAATTAACCGTCGATTACATGATTATTCGATTAATCAAGCGGAGCGAAATGAAGGTGACACGACAATACCTTTTAATATTCGTAGTAAATATGTGTGCTTACGCTAATACGTAGGTGAATGATAAAAATACTCACTACATCTAATGATAATCTAATAAGCTATATCCAATGATACTCTGATCAGAATGGTTATTATAATTTTTTTGCTTCTATCAAAGGCTTGAAATAATCAACAAATTTTAATGGGGTTGTCCCTGCGTATCAATTTGGTAAAGAAGTTATTAGCAAAGAACACGAATAATACTTGATGCGTATGTCGAATCCTTAATTAATGCACGAGAATGGAATTACTTTCGCTATTTCCACGGTTGTGTTTATATCAAATGCTGACGTAAGATTCGATACCATTTTTCACAGCTCAGATTTCCCATAATACTCATCCCATTCTGCGGGGGCACGCGTTTATCGGGTTTTTGAGTCTGAGGTTAAAAAGCCATTCAGCAGGGGATTAAACGAAAACAAATGTTGCGTATTTTCAGTGCACGCACGATATACGAAATCGCAATTTATCGGCAATTTCCCAGTTATGCGAGTGTCTTCTAGTAGAGCTGGGTTTTACAACTTTACGCTTGTATATCGGCCATTTCTGTGCATGCACGTCGAAAGTACCGCTTTTAAGCTAATGAGTTTCACGATATTTGCGATACGAGCTTACTTTGTGACACCGGCCATACTTTTCCCTCTCGCGTTGCGTTATAATTACTTCGTTACGAATCGATGGAAATGTCAATTTATAAATTACGCGGTATCGTGAAGCACTCTTTTAAATTCAGAACCGCTGTATATTTGTTTTAATTATCGATCATTGTGCGTTGCTTTAGATCAGACTGCAACGGAAAATTTAATTTGCTTCTTTTTTATTATATTACTGAGAACGGCAACAATGAGAGTTTATAACTTATTCTTGGATAATAGGTTTCTTTCAAATTGTTGGAGAACGTTGACTTTAAGTCAGACTTTAAGAAATCAAATATACACATAAGTATGAGAGAAGCTATTTTTTGAATAACTTTCAAACAACTTCGAGACAGACGCGTATTATTCACGAGTGTCGTATTTCATTATTGGGTTTTAAATTCGTGGTAAAAATTTGGAGGGTGATTGAATTCGGTACTCGAACTCGGAACTTCGTCTTCTGGGCAATTGCTTTACTGCTTCAAACGTGTAGGCCTTCCAGTTCAGATTGCACTCTTCTACTCTTCATATTATTCGGCATAGTTACTTAATACAAAATTATCCTTTATATCGAAGACTGAATAATACCTTAAAATATAACAGAACCATGCTAAAAATCCAATGATAGTGTCAGAACAAGAGTGAAAAGTTTATTATCCTACTTCCAAAGTTGTAAGGGATAGAAACGATAAAACACCAAGGATACTTAGGAGTCTTCGGAAGGCCGTTTAAATTAGTAAATAGGGAGCAATAATATAATAATAATGAATATACATATTTAGTATCAAGGAATTGTATGTGATCTCAGTGAAGGTAGGATAAGCATCGCCCACTGCTGTCCCTTTTCCATTACGTGTCGCGCTGCATCGTCGCAACAACACGTGGAGCCCGAAATCTAATCGAAATCAAAATATACCGCTCGTCAAAATGTATCGCTGCCTCAGAGACGCAGCGTAAACTCTTGCAATAAAAAGGATATTTCTCTATAATCTAACAGAGCTATCTTAGATCTCGATCTAAATTATCATTATTCCACATATCGAGATCTTTCCCCCTTTGCTCGCCGCGCAAAACAAATGCAATGTAGCCAGTTTCGTTAATGAGAGGATACGGGTGACGCGAATCGTACCTATCGCGATTCTACCTCCGTGGCTTAATGCGAAAGAATAACGGCTGACGTAATTATAATTTTCGCATTATCCCACGCGTACCTGGCAAGCAGCGGAGCCATGACAAGAGCACTGTTAATCAGTTTTCCCCTCGTAATATCTCGCTTCTGCTTACCGAAATATTCGTTTATCTTGTTGGTCGCGGGCATAAAAAAGGTGCGTGTTTTTCTCTCTCTTATTTTTCTTTTTTTTTCTTCCTTCTTTTTTTTTTTTTTACAGTACGTCGGTCCGAGGCTTCTTCCCGGAGAATTACGATAATTCGCAGCTTTCCATTCCGTGCGGGAGAATTTTGTATAGGCTTCGCGGATTTATCACTCGCGCCAGGCGATAATTGTACGCCGTGGCGTCATGCAATTTACGCGTCAAATGGCGAGCTAAGTGTGAGTTATATTCGGTAATACCGTTTCGTTATCGCGGAGATTTCACCGTGAGTTTCATGTTTATTACGGTACGCCAGAGTGCTGTTTGCCGCCTATATTATTCCCAGAAGAATTCATGAATCCTGAAATTTTCCGGTTAAAGTAGATCGTATTTTCGACAATTTTGACTTTAATTTCGCCGAGGGCCATATTTCTGGCCCCGTTTTTCCCCGGCGATCCACGGCTCCCGTTCTCGCGGCCGCAAATCCACGAACAATGTTGGAGAAGTGGAATTAGCGTGACGAAGAGTTTGCCGGGATTACGTTATTAACGTAATTTTCAGATTCTAAAATTGTTCGCGGACCTGCGAAATACTTCGAAAGGATGCCCGCAGTCGGCCAACGGATTCGATGTAGAAACAGTCCGCGAGCTTTCGGGCATACCTCGACAACTTCCACTTGCGTGCGGCAAGGCAGAAATTTCTGGTCAATCGTATCAGCGGACGTCTAAAAAGTTTGGCTAAAGTATTTTGGGAGTCCACCGTGTCCGATGCGCTTTATACATCGGTGGAAAGTCTGTCGAATATTTGGTAAAGTCGAAAGCTCGCTTAAATGTTCTAGGAAATATTTCTGTAAAAATTAGGAGCAATACTATTTTTTAGTTCCAACAGTACAGCTGGATGTAAAGAGCGATGTTGTTGCTGGATCTCGTGACACAAAACTTATCGACCAAATGTTCTCAATGTATCCCCAAGCGAAAAGTCGTATAATATTATATTATATCTTTCCTCCTCCTGGTAACGAGCCATAAATCTTTCTATAGTTTCCATGGCTTGTCCTGGCAATGCTTATTTATTACGTCAATCAATAAACTCTGTGTAAAAGCGTATGCAATTTATAATGCTTTGTAACGCGAGAATAAATGAAAAAAAAAAGATCAAGCCCTGAACGGGTAGCACTCGTGCAGAAATACACTTAAGCATAAACGCGAAATATTTCCTACAGATTACAGGGTATGTGCGTAACTCGCTCGCGATACGAGTTATGGAATGGCGGGATAAATATCCACATCGGTGGCCAGCAATTCAAATAGTTCGCTCGGGCAGTAAATAGTGCTTAGAATGACACGAAATTGGACGTTTGCGTAGCCGCTGATCCGTAATAAGCGTCAGGCACTCGGACAAGATGTAATCATCGCGGAATAAGCGTGAAAAGTGTTTAATCGTTCGTACATGGTAATATGAAGGACAGCGCGGGGGGACACCTTCGCGGCTTTGATGCGAAAACGAAAAATCTCGCCCCCATTCGCGCTACACCGGTCATCGCCGAATAAAATACCGTATTGTTCCCGATTATAACGAATATGCCCTCATAATTCCTGGTAATGCTCCCCAGATTAATAGTCGAAAGCAGCTTATTTCTCTGCGTATCGAGTAATGCGGAATATTCAAGCTGATATTCGAGCTTGATACCACAAAATGTATCGCGCCACCTGGAATTTCAATGGTTTCGTCACGGTTTAAGTTATTCATTCTCAAAACAACAGAATTTCTGCGCGAGTATATCTCGGCACGATACTGGGTCATACATTTTCATTGGACACCGGCCGAAGTATATATCGGGGATTTGTGCATTACGCGATCCGTATCGTCGTAACGTTCAAGCGTTAATTTCCCAATCGCGAATATTACGCCCGCTTTCGGGGTATTAAATAAATGTCGACGCTTTCGTATGAATCGCATTCTTTCCGCGCCGCTCTAATGTCCCGCAGTGAAACTCTATCCGATTATCCCGACAAATCCTCTGCTCGTGCGCCTGTAAAAGGTTAGGATTACAGGCTCCGTGTTTAGGATGGCAAATCGAATGCATTCGAACAATGACATATGAATCAATTCATTGCGGTTGCGTCGGTTGGAAAAAGCTTTTAACGTTAAATAGTGACGTTTAATGGAAAATTGAGAAATCTGCAGCATCGACTTTTAAGTGTGGAAATCTTAGGGGTAGAAATACGACATTGTGTTTTAAACCCTTCAAAGCGCAAGTGCGTTCATTATTTTTCACGATTAACGTAATTTAAAACGCGTTATAATATTGTTATAATGTGTATGGTACTATGTGAATATTTTATAACGTACATATTAGTAGAAGTAATATCATTATGCTGTAAGGTGTTCGTACTATTACAGAAGAGAAGCTAGCATAAATGCCTTAATCCGTGAAAGCAGTTGTCCTACATTAAAAATTCCATTGTTCCGAGGAAACAATTAAACGAGATGCTGGCACGCGCGGAATTCAAACATCGTTTCGTTACATCTTCATCACTACGTCGTTTTCTTTTCTGACATAATTGCAACCGTATAATCAGCGTAATCCATGCAAATCCAGCGTAGTACTCCGAGTTATTCGATTTGCAGCGCAATTGTAGATCGCAAACTCTTCTTATGTATCGGGCATAACTTTGTTAGGTGTGCGAGTCTTTTTTCCGGAATATTCGTGTAGAAAGGCGGCGAAAGTTTGCTCGTGCTTTAAGAGCAGATTTTAAGGAGTTTCAAACTTTCCGTGTCTACCCATTTTCTAATAACCCAGTAACTCCTTGCGGGCATTATCCTTCAATTTTATTTTCTCAATGTCGCAAAATGTTATTCCAGGTTTAGTGCGGAAAATTTCAGATTCGACCGCTATTCAAGGCTGATCTTTTATAATGTATTTTCGCGTATGAATATATTAAATTGTCCATACACAAAGCCTTTTCTGTTATCATTTAATGTTTGCTTTGAATAACGAGATATTTTTGCATGCATATGAAGGACCATATGAAGTCCTTGAACATTTGACTTATTGATTATTTTTATATATTTTTTGTAAATTCAGCAATGTTCTAAATGTCACAGGAGACACAGAGGATTAACGAAATTTCAGCACTTTCTGAGTAAAGGTCACCAAAAGGAAATATATTGACCCTTTCTAGCACAAATAATTAATTTTTAATAAGAAAATTAAATTTTGACGAAGAACAATTGAGAGGTATTTGATAAGTAGAAGCAGATTATACGAATGGGCTGGAAAGAGTTAAAGCGAAAAGCTGAGAGAACTAGACCTTGATATAGACTACTTTAGGAATTACTGATATGATAGATTTAAATCTCTGAAATGATGCCTTTAAGGATCGACCTTGTTTGACTGATCGAAAGAGATGCGCTGCAACCAAAAACGTATCGAGAACTTGTGGGGCTTTATGACGAGAACGTAACGTGTCATGAAATTGCAGTAAAAACCATTTTATGGTAAAACATGTGATGACAGGAATGGCACAGTTGTAAAACTGCGAATAGCCGGTATGGATTTCTCGTGGAAATGATGTCTACGTAATATGCGCTGCGGTATTGTAAAATGCCAAATTGCGAATCCTGTTTGGGCGTGGGGTCTCGATCGGGCGATTCAATGACACGCAACTAACTTCGCCGTGCAACTACGAGCTTGTCAAAACCCAATTTGCAGAAACAAAATTGCGGAGATGGCTCTCAAGTCGGAATTTGTTTACAGCCGCTCGTATCAGTTTCACGATGTTTTTTCTTTAATTATGGACATACAGAATTCGATAGTGTATATACAGTACTTGGAGAATATACAAATATGTGGACATGATGAGTTAATTATCTAATTTTAGCGTGATGTTTCAAAAAATGATTCAACTCGACGTAGTTATATCCTAATATTCGAAAGTTACATTAAAATGTCCATATATTAAAATTGCACGCAACAAAAATGTTACCCTTATCGATTAACTTTTATTCCTTTTCATGACAAAATTGGATATGGGGGCTTATTGTACGCTCCGACACTTGCGATGAAATTGAATAAATTCTTGTAAATTCGAGAAGCGACGCCAACGTCTGACAAAGCAGAAGGCGGTCGTGCTTTCTGGTTGTACTTTTTCAAACGTTTATTCGGCGGCTCTTTGCGAGAGCACATTTTTAGATACCTCGAAAATTGCTGCACGCCTCGGAGAACATTTTTACGCTGCGTCTCCCTGACAAACGACAGGTCATACGTACGTATCTGTAGGCTGCTATCTTACGACGCAGCTCCACGTCATAACGGGATCTTTTTTACGATGCAAACATAAGTTAGCCTAGATACATAGGGTGCACGCTGGCAATTTCTTTGCGCGAAAACACGGCGCAGAAATGCTTGAAAACAAAATTATAGATTCGCGGCAAAACAATGTTGCAAGCTTACCAGAGAGTTTATAGGAGTACTGAAAGAGATTTAGGAGTATAAATACGCACGTAAAATCTTCGATAAGAGATTGTGATTTGGTAGGAGGTCCATCTGGTTTGGAATTATTTTTCAATTGATCGTGGCTCAAGTGGCGTTGACAAATAACGTTGAAACAATGAACAGAGAAGCGCAAAATAATATTCCTCAAAATAACGACCCTTCGAGCCATATTGATTAATAGACGAAAGTGTAAATCAACAAATAGCATCATAGGATTCCTGATGGTAAAATATGCCACGGTATCCGCTTTTTATAGATAGAATGTGCAGTATGCAAAAGATAAATATGCAGTCAAATATGCCGATAATAACAATGTAGGAACATTTGTAGGAGATCTGAAAATTTCGCATGAGCGGTAATGGAATATTTTGGAAATATTATATGAACAGGAATATAGGGTTCTTGACAATGAAACATGCCATGGTATTCCAGTGATGCACAATACCGGGCGTTGCCTCTGATGTTAATGCAAACGCAGGAATTTGATTTGTAAATCGATCGTTGTGCATATTGTCAAAGGGTTTACATTCATTATTATCTCAGGTGGAGTAGAAAACATGTAATACCCGACAATACAATACTACTGACATATACCGCCATTAGATAGATTAATAAGAGTCTCTAGTCAATCGTGAGGTCATTAATTATCAATTTTTTCCAAAATTTGTTCAAACACGACAGTTCACGAATTGATTATTCTCCAGACTTGTCTATTATTATACCTCAGATTTGGTCAGAATTATTCGCTCATGTCGAATGTGCGAAAGTGTGTACGCTTATTTACCCCAAGAGACATCTTACTTATTCTTAAGAGAGTCTAACGAAACGTAGTAGGTACTTCCACCTTCTTCTGAACAAGTATAAACTTGATGCGGAAGTGGAATTCGATGAGGAAGTCCTTAAATCTACAATGCTGCGAATCTTAAAGAAAAAAAAAAAAAAAAGAAATGTCCGAACTCCCCGAAAACTCGAAGATCCCCGACGAGACTTTAAAGTCTCGTAAAAAGAAAGAGGAGTGCGCTCTTATAAAGCGACAATGAAAACTCCCGAACTTCGGGATTTTTGAAACAGTCAACGCACTTAAAACATACTTCCGTTTAAGCTGCTCCGTAAAAGTTTCAATACGTTTCTTGAATTATTCAGAACGCTGTGGCGATTAAGACGGTACAAAGGATTACAAAACAGCGTATTGAATTTTCGCGGACTGCACCGCTGTCGCGATTTCAATCTGCGCATCCTGCGCTACGCTTTTTTTTCAAAGCACGAAATGAATATCTCCTCTAAAACGCTTTCTTTCGTGACACTTAGGCCCGATCGATGCATGCCACGATTTTTCGCTGCGATCGAGTAAAGCGAGAGGCAAAACCAGAGATTGAGTAGCGAACGCGCGCTTCGATTCGTTAAGTTTGTATACGCCATGTTACTCTTCGTTTAACGGCCCAAAGGCATCCGTGTAATGTAAATTTGACCACGATGTGATTGCTCAAAGGAAATCTGCGGTATGTGAAAGGATCGTTTGTTTTTCAGATATTACAGCGATAAAGAGATATCTACGTAGACCCTGAAAACTGACAAAGATTTTGATTTACATACTACCGTATTTTAGTATACGTATTATATAATCTTACAATACGAATAACTAACTTAAAACATCGAAGTAATGCAAATTTATAAATCTGCGAAGAGAAATACAGTTGTTGAATTGGTATCATCTAAATGCAAAGCCAGCCAGTCACTTTCTGGACATATTTATGTACATTACGTATATCCTTACAGAAAAAGGCTACTAAGAAGAGATATCGATAGATTGATAGAATGATTCACACTTTGCGGTAGAATCATGAGAAATCCCAAAAAATCTCTTACGAAGTAAACGAAGTAAACTTACGAAACCACTGACCGGTTATTTAGACCACTTAGTGTTAAAGAAGGCAGAAGTGGATATTTGTAATATCCTTATACGTATAATCCTGTATGTGTAACATGAAACAGTAATGTTACATGAAAAGTATGGATGTCATGGAGTTGTCTCATACATTGCATCGCGGGGATGGTTGTGTGCACTCTTCATACTGCATTATGTCAAAAGTGTTTTTTTAGAGTAGTTTGTTACCAGAGGGTTGTTTGTTATATACTCATTTATACCGTAAGAGTCAGAGTATAAAGGCGAAATGCGCAGGAACGGCGCGTGTTACCGACACATCGCGAAGAGCAGAGGCGCGTGCACGATTTTGTACAAAATATCATATTTCATTCTAACGCAGAAAAGCAGTGGCCAAAAGCGAAGGTTAGCGCTTGAACACACGGCAGTCTTTTGTGAACTCGAAATAAAAATGCCAAATGTGTAATAACAATAAGACCCTTTACTGTAATAGTTTATAAACTCCTTGACATACAATTAAAACGGAATTTGATGCGTCCGAAAAATACTATTTAGTTTGGCTCAACCGAACAGTCAGGTGCAAGCTAAGATAGAGAACGGTTTGTTTTGAAATTTTGATCGATGTAACATTTAATCAGGTTGATATATCACATAACATTGATGGAGACCAATTATTTATAATTTTTTCTAAACTCAATTGTCTAGTACAGCATTTGCCGCGCGAGATCACTGCTATATCGAAAACTGCTTTCACTGTGCTTCTTTCTGATTTACCGATTTCTGGATGCAATTTTGTTATCGGTACTGTTGAGAAGATGGGATGGTGGCGCATGTTAAACATTGCAAATAAACCAAAATCGACGCACGAGTAAAGCAACTGAGTAATCTGATAATGTACTACACGGTGTTCGCTAAAAACAGCTCTCGACGAGTTAGACTCGTCAAAGTCTACGATGGTATACGAAATGAATGATGAACCAAGCTCATTGTATGTTAAGAAGTTAATAATGCCTTCGTACTTCTTCCCATAGCGCTTCCTCCATTATTTTTATTCTTTAACTTACTTTACTTAACGCGCACCCCCAGTTATTATTATTATCCTCATTTTTCCCTAACAGCATCGTGCATATACGCCTCATATTTAATCGCCAACATCGCGTACATTATTTTCGTACACAACAGCCGACGCCGAACGAAAGTCCACGAGCCATTGAAATTGACCGATAACAGTGTGTCGAGTATGTACCCAGTGCTTCGAGTATAACCGATACTGTGCAAACGTAATTTGATTCGAAACGATGGTCCGGGGCAAATCCTCGCCCAGTGCGCCCCTGAAAAGAGATTCGAAAATTGTATTTACCCACATTTAACATGTCGTTCTGGAACCACAAGCAGCGAGTGTCGCCGGACCGGTGGCAGTGGAGTAACGAGAATAAATTGGACCGTTATTAATTGCAGACGCGGCAGCGCGCGCTTTTAATTAATGCTCTTTTAATTAAGGCTATAATTATGACCCGCGTACCATGTAGACGGCCCTGTGTTCCCGCGAATTCGTACAAGGATCCCCGCGCCAGTCCGCATCCTGTTTTTTCCAACCTCCTCTTTTCGCGCTCCGTAATCGCCTCTGGTTGCGCCACTGCTTGAAAGTAGTTCCCGTGTCACGCGAACCGGAGATGATACCGTCCGCTAATCATGGTTCAAGCCCGACAAGGTGCATTTATCTTACCGAAGTATGGGCCAAAAACGAGCTGGAAATCGAGACGTACCGCCGCCTGCCTCGGCCGCCTCCTCACTCTCTGCCACCACAATCCCCCTTTATACGACGAATTTCTATTTGTATCTCTGCTCGAAAATAGCGGGGGGTTGTAATCGTGGCTGGAGCTTGACACTGTGTGTTTACCCCGCTCGAAGGAGGAGCAAGAAACGAGCCAGGAATCGGCGTGCGACAACGCTACGTTCCATCCAGGACGTTTTACGGATGGGAGAAAATCGAGAGAGTGTCTCTGCTTTGTGTTATTCTGACAAGTGCGTTTTACGGGGCGAATTTCTCATCGTATCTCTGCTTGGAAGTAGCTGAGGATGGTGCCGACCGCTAATCGCGGCTCAAGCTCGACATGGTATTTGTCTCGCTGGGGGGACTAACAAGAAACGAGCTAAAAATCGGGTTGCAACGCCTGTTTCGTGTCGTTTTGACACATCCGTTTTGCGGGCTGGGTTTCTGCTTGAATATAATTGGATGCGACATCGGTGGAATCGCGCTGGAAGTCTGGCTAAAATGGAAATGTGAAATATAGATGAATGTTGCAACGTGCTTGTAGGTTCGATGCTTGAGGGATCACTGCTACTTTAGAGACTACGACTCGAGACTACGGTCTGAAACAGTCGCTCGTGTTCTTTTTCGGCATCGTACCTCGACATACAGCAAGGCTGTTCTTTGGAAAACGTACTCTTTCAATCCTCATGGGTTCTGATTTCCTTTCTTTCGATAGCACGATCTGGAAAGAAGAGCGTTAGAAAAGAGAAACCCTTGGCTCGTTCTGACCATCTCGTCTCGCGAAGCGAATTTTGGTGCCCGGTTGGCTGAAATTTCGAATCCCTGGACGGGAGTCAGCCGACAAAGTGTGTCACCCGCTGAGCCCTCGACGATATTTCAGATCAATGTGACGAGAGGACGTTGAAAAGAATTTTGAAAAGCAATTCCCGTGCATGTATCCCTATCGACGAACGAAAACCTATAGATTCTGGAAAACGAAAGAGCGAATCACACTGCGAACGGCAAACTCGAGATACGTGCTCTGGTCAAATCAGATTATTATTTTACCTCGTTTTGTTGTTATTATTTCAGCTCTTAGGCGAAGTACATTCAGGCAAACGATGTTCGACCAACTTAACCCTTTCCAGCGCAATGATATCATTTACCAAGTACCCCTAAATTGTTTTTCTTCAAAATTGAATTTTCTTACTAAAAGCGAATAGCGCAATATTTATTGTGCAGCTGTAGAAAACTAAGTGCTTTTAAGTGTTAATAAGTTGGTGTTCATGTATCGCCACTAGCTGGTAGATTCGAGACATTTTTATCGTAAAATGTGCATTTTATATTTAAATGTTCCTTTTTTGAGAAACGAGTATGAGATCACAGTTTAGACAACCCATTATTTGTTAATAATACAATAACAACAATAGATGAACTATCTAGAGAGCGACCATAGACTAGTTATTATCAAGCATAAAGGACAAGAGCGCTCCGGCTAAAATTTGTAAAATCGAACAAAATCTGCTATTTGAAGCAACGATGTTATTTTGCATCTCGACTTTGCAAGCCTTTAATGATACTCGTGTAACCAAATTCAGGAAAGAAACAAGAAGCATGAGTATAAACTTGCGTTACGATCCTACATCCGCGAACGTGGTGAAATTTCAACCGAAACTCGCAAACGTTTCGCAGTAAATATATAAATCGCTCCGGACTTGTAAACTGCCCGTGTAAGCTTGTAAAAGAGTATAAACGCTGCCATAAATGCACGCGGTTGCGGTGCACAGTGCGGTAATGTTTCGTCCTTGGGCGTCTGGCAATTTACAACGATGCCCGACAATTTTTACCCTACTCCAACCTCTTGCGATTTAAATGCGTTTACCAGGGAAACGATATAAGTCGATTTACATTCATTTACCGTAAAGGGATGTTTTTAAATACCCATTGATTCTGGATATCGTTTGATTGCTTGGATCTAATATTTACATCACATAAGTATTTTCGAATAAAGGACAAATCGAAAACTTTGTACAATAAACACAAAGATATTGTCGAAACGGAATAGAGCTATCGTACGAAAAATTTAAGATTGCGATGTAGCAATGGACGTTTATTACTGAAAGAACGACGATCGATTTAATATCTATTCTCGAAACGCCAAAAATCATCACACGTTCAAGAATATTATAATGTTATCGTGTAGTAGAATAATGATGTCATAATGGACAGAAGAAAATAACTTTCTCGTAAGTAGATACTCTTCACATTTTTAATTTTTAAAGTAATTTAATTTGAGCGTAATGCAATGCAATGGATGCATTAAATGCAATGTAATGAATTGCAGAGTTCTTTTGCGATCCAAATATATTCCATCGCAGCTTACTGGCAGCTTCCAGTCTAAGCTTTAGACGAACAGGGCGTAGCTATTCAAAGTGCAATAAAGTGAACAAAGTAGTTCATTTATGTAATATTGAATGGTTTAAATCTGCGCATGGAATATCGTCGATTGCCAGAAGCCCTCAGAAATTTGCAGTGCAATTTACGCGATGCATCGTATTCAAAATTCTACGCTAATTATAATTAATGGCGTTCACTGGCGAGACGAAGATAGTCAAGAAAAATTGCGACTGAAGCTCCCATCGTCGAAAGGATCCGCTCTCTATGCTGCGGAAATCCGACGTTTGCTCGTAAAACTTCGCTTCTCGATCTCCTGGAATCTCGATGTAGAGCACAGTGAAATAACTATTATATTCTCCTATAATGCTTCTTCATAGGGAGAGGTAAATATAATATTACAGAACCTAATGTAAATTATTATCAGTATAAGGAAATGGAAAAGGAGGATATTAGCACGGAAAAAAAGTAAAATTTGAGAATTACCAAGTACGATCTTCTTTCTGGTCCATGAAATCGAATGTCACGCATTCGATCGTGAATTAATTTGCGAGAGATGATGGAATGTACGCACGTGCATCGTGAGCGTGGAAAAAATGAGAATTAGAGAAGGTATAGCGAGTAAAAGTCGGTGAAATATGAATTGTCAGGTAATGTACGAACATTGACCCGGCGCAAGGCGACTGTATACAAAACGAAATTATTCGGTTTCGGACGGGCTCAGTGATTGGTCCCATCGCTCGCCCTCCAGAGGCTATATAAGGTGGTGCGAGCGGCCAGAAACCATTCTTCGCGATCCCGGCGAAGGAGCAACAATCTTTCCTTTCCTCATTTA
>JBCFXI010002034.1:0-32376 GCA_038496175.1 Ampulex compressa | reverse complement strand
TATATATATATGTATATGTATATATAGCAAAGTATGCGTCCTTGGTGCGGCTGTGGGGCGGAAGAAGGTTTCTGGGAGCTTTGTATGGATCGTTGTTATCTGCTGAGGGATACGCGCGTTTGAGAAGGATGGTAAAACGAAGGTTGGGATGTAATGGTCGCGCGAGTGCAGAAGGGTCTATACTGAAGGTGTGCGTGGAAGTTGGTTTGCGAGAGGAGCGAGACTTTTGTTGTGCACTATGAAATATTGAGATATTAATATACTCAATTCTGTTTATACGCGAATTTCTTTTCCACGATTTGGATTTAGGACGAATTAGGGAAAGAATTTAATCCTCTTTTTAGACGACTTATTTTGATTCAATACGATCGACCCAAATTCTAAGAAGAAGATTTTCCTTTACTTTTACCTTTATAAACGCGATATTGGAGATATTTTTGTACGTGAATTTATTTTGTATGTATTATTCGGGACTGTATATATTGGGTAGAAACAGAATTAGGCGTATTAGCTTGACAAAAATACGAACTTGAAAACCTTCTATGAAAACAGTTTCGATAATCCCAGTATCTAAACTTGTTAGATCTCTTATTATATTTCTTTCTTGTTAGATTTCTTTCCATTTCTTTCTTGTCAGATCTCTTATCTACATTCGATTACCAGTTACATCAAAACCTCTTATTCGCGGTACGCCCCAGGAAGAACTTCGAACCTCGTCGCAACAGTCATGCCTCATCGAACCAAGCCCAAGAAACGAGTAGAAAAAAAAAACATAGAAGAAAAACCCAAATTCCGCGAAACTCACACCGCAGCCTCACCATGAACGCATCGTGACCCACTGACGTGAGCTCTCACACGTAAAGCCAAGGTTGATTCCATTATGCAAAAATATGATAATCCCCCAGCCCCGCAGATAAATGTCCTGCCAGGCCCCCCCTCTGATCAATCCGCTCGAACCCTCCGGCCAACCTCCCCCTCCACCACCGCCCCACACCCCCTGGCGCAATGTAGCGGGCTATAATATATTTCTTGGGCGCATCCAGCTAAGTACGTCTTCGGCCAGGATCTCCTTTGTAACTGTCCCCCTGGTGAAAGGTACATCCGTCGAACGTGCCAAAGGGAGCCATGCCCTGTGACCAAAGGGACAAACGCGGGACGTACAAGAGCCACGTCCTTGATGCTTCCTTGTCAGGAGGTACACCGCGGCTTCCCTCGGACGATGGGCACGATGGGTGTGATGGGTATTGGGTGTGGTTGGGGGTGGGGGTGAGGTGGTGAGCTATAGGGGAGATTAGAGAGGTGGAGAAGGACTAGGGAAGAGTGGGAAGAATTGTGCTGGACTTCGATGATATTGCGTTAATGCGTTTGATCGGATGGAAAGATACTGGAGGATGGATATCTTAGTTTGGAATTTAATTGGGGAAAGTATGCGCGGCTCGGGTAATTCTCGCTGTTTCGTGTTAATTGATTTAGAGGATAGTTGGGATCTGTGTGTTAAGAAATACGAAATGGAGGATACAAAAGAACTTTTTTTATATTAATGTGTTTTTATATTATATCTCTTTGTGTATTTTATGTTATATATCTATGTCTTCTTTTTTATATCAATTTTCAACGCTAGCTGTTAAGATCATTCGGTCCCGGATCTGCTTATAATGGATCTCAAATCACGATATGTATATCGTATAAGAAAACCAGAGTCGATGAAATTACCGCTTAACACTAGAACTACCAAACCAGTCAAAATGTCGGTCGTTTTTTTGAACAATCGCAGTGATTTATAAGGATCTATTTTTCGAGATTTTCCATGATTCTCACGCAGTATTTGGATCGTCATTTTGATTTACAAAATTTCCTTTTACTCTCCTCTTTTTTTTTTTTTTTAAAGATGTACGTAGTGTTCTAAACATGCCCAGAAACTGGTAGTTCTAGTGTCAAAGCCAAAGGAATTCCGCTTTGAAAGAAACCAGCTCTTTCAACGATTCCTTAAGACACTAGTACCATCATTACACTTGCCAATGACACCGCGCGTAACATCGTTTCGTGATGATCGCACAGACTTCGAGAGCCAATACTTCCTTTCTGTGCGTGCATTTTGGTTCGAAGCTTCAAAGCCGACAGTTGCGCTTGGATATCGCAGCGCTGCTCGGGGTCGCATGGCAGAAGCGAGTGCGGATGACGCAGCGCCGGAGCGCTAGGTATAATGAACTTTTTCTTTTTTTTTTTTTTTTAATTCATTTTTCGGCACCGACTGCTAAGGTCATATGGCCTAGGACCTACTGTTTAAGGTGGATTCCGAACCACCAGAGCTACGGTATACCATATCGCATAGAAAAACCAGAGGTGATGGGCGGGATTCGAACCCGGGTCTGCCGCGTGGCAGTCTGAGCTTCTATCCATTACACCACCGTAGCTCTTTATGATGAACTTAGTAGCTTTGGCAGTCGAGACCGAATGCACGGCGCAGATAAATCCTGCGCGACGAGATTGACGATGCGCCGACGAACTCCGATTAACGGAGGGGGCCTTCTGTGCATAAGCGGCTGTCATTGTCCAACACCCTGCGGAGACACGGGGAACGAGGGTTGCGCTTGGATTCGGAGGCTTGGGGATGGAGTGGCTTATCGCAGAGCGATGAAGACGTTTCAAGTGCGCGCAGATCTTTAAGAAGTCGGAAGAAATTGGATTCTGCGAGGATTGACAAGTATTTTGGGAAGAATACACTTGAGAAGTAATAAAGTGGTGAAAGAGAATTGTATTGTATAAGGGGAATGATTGTCGAGGGATTTAAGACGATAAAGCATTCTTATAAATACTACTGAATCTACGATTGTATGGATTCTGATGCTTTGTAACAATGCTTAAAAGGTTCGTATTTCTCTAGTGTACGTATTAACCCCTTGACATACAACGACGAGTCAGACTCGTCATTCACTTTACGGGCCACTATAGACTTTGACGAGTCAGACTCGTCAAGCGCTTTTTTCGGCGGCGATTTATTAACATCAATCTGCATGAAAAATCCAAATTTCAAACTAAATTATACTCTTTCTCAGCCTTCACGGAACCGTTCAGTTGAGCGAAATTAAATGGTATTTTTCGGTCGCATCAAGTTCCATTTAATTCGTATGTCAAGGGGTTAAAGAAGTTTCGCCGATTACCGCATTATGTGCTGCATTGCACGCTTGGCTGGAGGTGATTTAGATACCACAGGCGTAAGAGCAGCCTAATGCCACTTAAGAGAGTGCTATTTAGTGACATTTATAGAAATTTCACTGTACCCTGATATCTAATATTATCATATGATACACTTCGACGTTTGTTTATATATTATCTCTTTCTCATTTTTGATTATCGTGTTCCTTTTGTTTTAATATACAATACTCCGTCCTTGCAAGTAATGAGAATTACACATTTTTTAAAATGGTGACTTATTATATTAGTTTTTTTATATACTGTAAACTAACCTTTAAACTATTTTTTGTCATTTTACATATGGCGTACTTTTTCAACTGTTCTATAACAGCACCTATTAATTTAATTCTGTTATTGAATAAAGACTAAAGAAAGACCTTAATCTGTTGATCAAATTGTTCGCACACAGCTCCATTAGATTAAAATTCAGTGAATGTGATGATCAAATCATCTATAAAATTACATAAAAGATGCGCAAGATATTGCATTCTACTTTTAATATACAATTAATATTTTTCCTGCGCCAATGCATTCCCTTCAGGGGAAAACTAACAGTGGACAAAATCGCGACGCGAAACAGACAACCAATGATCTGCACATTTTAAGTAACCTGTGGCCGGTAAAATCATTGAAAACGTGAATAAAACGTGAATCATCGAGAATTTCTTTTTTAACTAAAGGCTCTAAGGCCTTTATTGCTCTTAGCTACAATGACCTGCTCTTGAGCCGTTTCACTTTTTCTTTTCTTATAAGTCTAACCAGATGTAAAGTTTTTCCAAACGAGTATCGACATTGAAACTTAATAGGGAGAATATGTACACACATAACCATGTCAGGGAATCCATTTTCCCTTCCCTTCATTTTTGAGTTTAAAACTCCTCCCACACAGATCCCCTCTCCCCCTTTTCTTATACTTTCCATCATTTTAGTCAGTCAAGCAGTAACACGCAAAGCATCAATCTAACAACATAATCAGCAACAAAATCTGCGTAAATACTTCGTGTCCAGTACATCATATCATTTAAGTGACCAATTTACAGTGCTTCTTTCATTTGTTGAAGTTTAATAAACTTTATTATTGTTCGCCAATACGTCTCGTTATTCACAAAATAAATGAAAATAGTTGTGCATCATTAAATTGTGCACAGTGATTGCAGTAGGTAAACTCAAATTTATAATTAGTGAGATAGTTTTCTTTTTTATAGTGTGACGTATAATCTCACGCGCGCAAGATTGTATCTTTCATCGCTCTGTAAAATTCTGCTTAGTACTTTGAACAGATCGCCAGCATATAGATTGTATAAGGAAGACGGGCCAAAATGACGAGAAGAAGTAACAAGGTATGAGGAGTTTTGAAGATTTTCTAATCGTTTTACCCATCATTACTGTTCTTGCCTAATGTCAATATGCTATCATTAGAATTTATTTCTATTTACTGGTCAGTATTTCTACGCATAAATTCTAAGTATTTTTTAAAATAAACTGTGCATCCTTAATAATATTTTGATCAGTGTAAGTTATTTTTTATAAATATATATTATATTTGCTTACATGTTAGTATTTATGTTTATAATAGCCATTTAAAATACTGAAAATAAACATTAAACTATACTAACTCAATAAATATCAGCCATTAGCATTTCGTTTAGTCTTTCTGTGTCCTTACTACTTATGTAGAGCACTTTTTAAGAACTTTAAATAATTTTGTTGTAATTTCATGCATAAAACAAAAAATTGTTTAAAATGAATTTACAAAATGATTTAAACAACAAACTTTTAAAAAATACTCTACACAAGCTACAGAAGAATAAAAAAATCATTCAATTTTTATCTGAACAATTGTTTTATCTGTATTATAGTTTTCAAGGTATGTGGTACAATAAAGAAACGCCTTGTTTCTTTTAAAAGATGTTTTGGCCCCGAAAAACCAAAAAGTAGCAAGAACAGTTATTTATCTGATGCTAATATAGAGGTCTTCTACAAACTTACAAAGACAAAAGAAATATTGAAGTGGTTTTTAGGTTATCGATCTTCTCTTGTTAGTAAAACAACAAACGTTTCACTAAAATTGCGATGACATATCGATCAAAATAAATGTTATAGATCAACAACCAAAAATATATGAGTACTGAAGAATGATTTTAAGATAAAGATAAAGACATGGTGTTAAACGGACATCCATTACGATGTTCATTCAGTACATCTTTTACGCCGGATTTACTGATGCAGTGAAAATAACCCATATGTAACTTTTTATAGTAGTTATTTAAATCAAAAATTTTAATAATTACTATAAGAAATTAGAGGTAGTATGTTTTGACTTTCCTTTTTCTAGATATTTAAAGCGTATCCAGATATATCGCGACTGTGACAAAATAATTGAGTCGCAATGCAGATTTATATTTCCATATGAGGGCACCAAAATGCTGAAGTACACGAAACAGCGTATGATGATTCGCGTGAAAGAATATTTGCGAGTCCGTTCGAACAAGTTCCAAGCAGGTTGGCAAGCATTCTGGCTTTTGACCCACTTCGAAGCTTGCAAGCAACTTTTTATCAAAGTATTCATCGGTTTGCCTTTTGAGCCGAGTTTGTGTGATTTTTTTACATGTCGAAACCGAATGCCCATTGTCTTCTTGACGTGATCGATATGTAAACTTTTTAGCGCATGGAATTCATCACCATACGGATTCCCATTTAAAATACTTGCTGCGCGCTGCAAAATTCTGACGTCATACGACGAGCACGTCACATACATAGGCCGGCTTCCTCAAATTTTCAAAATTCATTTTATAACTTTGGAATTATATTCTTAAATAGTTGTACTAATACTTCATATAAAAAAAAAATTAGTTTTTCGAACCATCTAATTGTATCTCCCGCCTTAAGTACGGTACGTGTGTTCCAAAGTATGTGTCAAGTAAGAACTCAGTTCTTTCACATTTTAAATCCATGTTTTTAAAATGCAACATACTTGTAACGTACATTTCTGTTATCATGTTTCGTGGTTATTTGGCGATATTTCCCATTCTACGAGGATTGATCTTATTGTCAAAGAATTAACAAGGTGTTTTCCTGTATAATTTGACTTGACACACAATAGACCGCTAGATAGAATTACAGACACAAAACATCACCTTTATACCGTACAATAACTTAGATGTAACGGCATCTTATACACAGACTAAGTCCGTATGAACATATGAATGAATGTAACTACGTGTACCAGTATACATATGACGTACATGAAAACGAGCACCGTGCCATTGTATTATAGAACCCTCGTTATCTCATTTCGTCCGCCACTGCCCGTGTCAGCCTTGCATAAGAATTCGCATTAAAATTGTACACTTTGCAAATAGAACTATTTCTTTTCGATACAACTTAATTGTACTTATGTCGTAGTAATATCCATTTAATCGGATCAGTAATAAAAAATATAATATACAGAAATGTCAATCAATATATACATAACGTAATTATTAAATCACTATTTACAATAATGCGACAATAAGCAACTCAGTACATTTATATTATTTATATTGAACTACATATCATTATATATTCACTACTTATTTCACAAAGTACTTAGAATTTATTAATAAAAGCAATAAACTAATTAATGGAAATCATTTATATTTATTATACTTATGATCAGTTACAACCTTACAGAATGTACAAACAGTAAAGCTTTGTGTCCATTTCAATGAATCTATAATAAACTTGAGCTGTCATTAAAAACATATCGTTTTATATCATGTATGTCGTCCCTAAGTTATAGAGAAAAAGCCGATGCAAAATTTAGAGCATGAAAGAAAGCATGTTTAATAATGTAGATCTGCTCAAGCGTATATTAGAAAAAAGAACAATATTCTATAGGCCACTCTGCTATCTGTATTTATCATGATTGTTTCTCACTGGTATTCCCTTTTGTATATACCCCATTTTATAGACCGGTATTTGTTGGACCTGTATTTTCATACATTTTGATCAGTATTTTAAAGAGCTTACAAATATTTATATTAAAATATCTGTAAATCATATTGCCCGTCAGTATTATATTAATTAGTATAAAAGCTATCACTATATTAAATACATAAACAACTTCTGTAATAGAATATGAATATGTAATATAAATATAATGTACACTGGTAAAATTCGATTTGATATTAACTCGTATTTATACCAATAAATTATTTTACATAACATTCACACTTTATTAATAGAAATACTGATGAAGTAATTAGAATTGCATTTTCTCTCGCACCATTCTTAGTAAGAAGTTCAATAAAGTAACATCTCGTGCTCGTTTAATTTTAAGAAACGAATAAAAAAGCCCGAAGTAAAATACGTAAAAGTTAAAATACATACGTAAATATACTGTGAATAACTGACAAAAGAATATATAAAGACTCTGTCTTTATAAAATGCACTGTCTTTAAGTTAAGCAATATTGTTAAGAAATTACGTGTAGTTCAGCTGATAATATAACAGAGTTTATATTGAACACGAGTATAAAATAATGTGCAAATTAACTTTATTATTTCAGCATGTTAATAAAAAAAAATAAGCAAAAACGCGAGTAATCGAGAGTATATGATATTGAGATTTCTTTGTTTGAAAAAATTTGGAAACAAGTGGTGCATGAAGTAACGGTTGAATACAGGTCAGACTCCACAAGCAGTACGAAGAGGGAAGAGATATTTCCAATACAGATTCTGATATTTGGAGCAGCCAGATTTGTTATCAGCAATGATTACTTGATATTACCGAAGAAAAAGAGAACGCAAACCACAGCAAGAACTAAAAAAGATCCTTTTAATTATAACAATGTACACGGCGACGATGTCACTTGATACAAAACATATGTTTGTTAGACCAAAAAAAATAGCAGTAAATTTAAACGATGAGGATAAACTGATTCATTCCAAAACATATTTGTAATCTATATTCTATTCTTTAACTCATTCCCTGCTCGCCCGCACTTTTCGGATATCATCGGTCAGATTCGCCTGTATTCGAGAGGAGCATCTCGCCGATTACCACACATACGCGTGTTGCTGCATCTCACTCACGCATACAGTTAAACTTGCACATTTTCTTCAAACGTTAGTCTATAGTATTTTATGTGCAACTACTCAAGATAGTTACTCGGCTAACTATACATTCTACGAAACACGAAGTTGATTTCATATTTTATCTTTATTTAGTCCTTTTCGAAGTTTTTATTTCTATATTTTCAACTAAAAAAATTTACATTAAAAATAACTTTGCATATGTTTCGCTAAAGCGAGATAGTATCTAGGAAACTGCAGACAAGATGGCTATTTATTTATTTTTTTATGTATTGAAGGGGATGGAAATATTTCAGACAATTACGCGTCAGTCATAGTAAAATATACAGCCTTAAGTAAAATGATTTTAAAAGTAAGTGATAAGAAAAAGGTAAAAACAGGTTCGTATGGAGCTTGCCAACAAATATTCATATACACATTCAAATATAGTAGTTAATATTATCTATTTTTCTAATTCTGTCAATATAATGCTTAGTAATCAATGAAATATATCCCGCAGGACTCAGTATTAATTTATTTGTAATTTGAGGCAAGCATTTAAGACTGTTAATAAGCTAAAATAAGTTTTTTTTTTAACAATGCAGTTCATGATATACAGTTACTAGTCTAAACCGTAACATTTTTCAACTTAATTTTTTAAAATCTTAATAAATTCTACGTCTTTATTTATACATATTACTCGCAAATACTCTTGTAAATAGTGTATAGAATTAAGAATGTACAATTTGTTACGGTATATCCAGCACATTTGACGAATTTACAGCACCAATATAAGCAAATACATGCGATAGAAAAAAATAAAAAAGTTGCTTTTTTTCCTTATTAACTGCATGAAAAACAAAGAAAAAATGTTGTGAGTGAAGGATATACGCAATAGGAATCAGATGGTACAAATCGTTCCGACAGCATTATTGAACAATTTTCTTGAAAAAGTTTCTTCACGCAGTATTGGAGGCCTTTTGTAGTTACAGTAAGTACTAGAACGTGTCTGAGTGTAGATAGCTAACTTCATTGTCTTATATCGATCCGTGATTCAACCCTAAGGCTTAACATGACGCCGAACGGAAAGGAATGAATGAATTTTGAGAAGGGTAAGTGCAACTCTCCTTCATTTTATTTTCAAGCAATAAACGTTTTTTTCTCAAAAGATATATATCCTCCTATAAGATATATTTCAAATAAGTTCAATCATTAGAAAATTGCGCAGGGTGTTAACGTTGCATTAATTAATATTCTGTTATGAGAATATCATACTTATTCTTCTGTTTGAAATGTATTAAAGATTATATAATTATAAACGAAATAATGTTATATATACAGTCTTCTAAATCAAGTGCGGTGTTGTATGCATACAGCGCTAGTATTTAATGATTAATCGCTGAAGGTAATGGCAGATTATTTAAGTAATAAACATTTTGTATGTCATGAAGTGGATGAGATATGCAATTTTCTCTCTGTAGTTGACAATAAACTAATTACTACTATACTGCCTGCCATTTTTTGTTCTAATCTCTACCCAAGGCGCTTATTTCTTCTCTTTTCTTGTCACCGATACTCATTTTTTTTTGGTACCAGCTCTCTTACGTGTACAGGTTGCCAATAAACGTGTAGTGTTTAGTTACACTAGTAAGGTTATTTAAGGCTTTTATGACGTTTACAATGCATATGCAGTAAATCGCAATGACATTTGAACACTTTTAATCTAACTTAGTGATTTAACAATCAAGGCCATGTTCCAAATTCCAAATTTATATTATTCCAAAGACAAAATAAAAATTTTGCAATTATATGCGTAATACTTGATGTACATCCAACAATGAGAACTATATTTATATAGTATATTTCAGAAACGATTATATGAATACCAAAAAGGCACTTAAACTAGGTAAACTTTGTCACATAATTAAGATTATAATTGTGTTTATCACAAAATATAAATATTGACATGATTACTTGATGTACTATTATACTATATTATGAATATTGACACACAATACTTACGTACTCGTGTCTGTAATATTACACAACCGTAGTCACAACTACAATACCTATTAATACACTTTAATGATTGGCCTTCTTGGTATGCATCTATCGTTTATTCCGTACAATTTTTAGTAATGTAAACGATACAGTAAAATCTTCATAAGAGTTACCCAAATACATCTTTATATGTCGCTTCTGGGTTATTCCTACGCCTATATTATCTAAATCGGATTCAGCTAAGCACACAATACGGTACACAATGCAATACCAGGCGAGACTCCTTTAAAAAGAGTTCACGACTTGATAGTGTCTAACACGAAAATATAACTTTTTTAATTTAACTTTTATTTGGGGGAAATTGCGTATTGGCATATTGGTTAAAAGTTTCCGATAAAAATGAGACCAAAAGCGATATAATTATGCCATATTTGCTTATCTGATACTCATTTTACAAGTCAGTTTCTTTCATTATCGTCTCGGGCAAATATTAAGACAAAACGGGTTATTTTACATACATTCAAAGTAATAACAACAAAAAATATTTTTAATATAATACTAATACTAATACATTACTATATTAAAGACGGTGCAAACGTTATTAGTCAAGTGACTTCTTTTTTAGCAGCGTCAAGCGAATCATGTAACCCTACTCGCAAGCGTCACTCAAATCGTATCCCTTCCTTCATAACTGGCCCTTAAACCATGTCTCGTAATTCGTAAGCAACATTTGAAATAAGCATTTTTCATCGTTATTATCACAGCGCGACTTGTGCGGAATTCAACGTGAACTGTGGTCATAATTATACGACGTTTACTCTCCTTTTTATCGACAAAATCTCACCAATATGTTAAACAAAATTTCAAGTTACAAACAAAATAAAATTAAAAAATGTTGTGATAATGCTTTTTAAGCTGGTTTTTAAATGCTTCACTTGCTCAACTCATATTTGACTTGCCTCTTTAGTCCGGAATTCTATTTGTATGTTGACCCTTCTGTTCAGCGCAATACAAAAATCTGGAAAACCGGGTGTTCTACTCCTTAAGCTTTCTTTCTTTTTTCTTTCTTTAATTAATTTTTCCAAATAGATTCCTAACCGCCAAAGCTACAGTATACGTATTACAGTAAAAATTCCGCTATTGACACTCATTATGGATACCATTTGTGACAATTATGCGGCAGAAAGTCACCGTCTCCCAAGTGTATACCTTGACTTTGTAGTGTGCTGAATAAGAAAAGGAGCGACAAAGGCGACCGTAAACAAATGAACCTGCCAAGCCCGAGACGAGACAAGTAAGACATTTAAAAACCAGCCTAAAAAGTATTATCTTCAACTTTTTTACTTTCAATTTTTTTTCATCTGGAAATTTGTTTAATATATTGATGAGATTTTGCCGATCATGATATAATTACGTAATATTATTACGACCACATTTACTTACTAAATATTGATTGACTAATTGATTTTATGAGATTTTTATTTCAATAATGAGTGTAAATTACTTGAAAATTACATAAAATATCGTTATTCCTTATCATACATATGAAAATGTAAGCCATGTTTTTATAATTTCCGCTGAATGCATAAAGTGCGGTATGAAATTTATGATGTGGGACATTATTTAAGCGACATCTATGCTAAAAAAAACATCGTTTAATACGTTGACGCCAGCTTGTATCAACAGTCAATCAAATGCCACTGCCCCATGAGGCCACGTGCATCACCGGTGGGTCACACTCGTATTTCGATTTATTAATTTTTATCCGGCTTTCAAAGCGTTGTAAACAGAGTACCGGCTGGTTCTTACAACGATTGCAATACATCGTTACTTTTTAGCTTCCTTCATGGCATACTGCCAACCTTTTATTTTCGAAAAGCGATTGTAACAATTCTTTACATCTCTGTTTTGCTTTTCTTGCAGAACCTTCGTACGAAGAAACTGTGAATGTTTTCCTGACGGTATTTCCTTTTCAATTGCTATTTCTTCACTGTGACGATTATTGATCAAAAACGTGATCAACCATTTTTTCTCAAAATTAAAAAATTGTAATCAGGGATTTTCCCTTTATTTTAAGTGCTGTGAATGGACTATTCCTATCTCAGGTATACATTATTACTCAAGCCTAGAGTGACAGGGACGTCCGGAATTCGTCAGTAAGGGATTTCATGAAATCGGCAGCGCCAACAGTACAAGTAGATAGTACCGCGTCATCCCATGAAGCGTAACATGAATTTGGGCGCCGCCTCATAGAAAAAACCACGAGAATCGGCTCCGGCGTCAAGGTGTTAAGTTACATTTAAGAGGAAGGAGAGACTATTTGATGGATGACGTAGAAGCTTAAGCCTGCATGGCTGATTTACGTCCCAGCAAAAATTAGATGCTTGTAGTGAAGGCATAAAATGACATAACTACTAAATAAAAATTAAATATTGCCAGTTCCGCAAAATTTGCGGAATAATATAAAATCTTTTTTTTAATTTTTCATCATTTTTGTATGGTATTTGTAAAATTATTTTTCCATTCCGAGAGGATGCAAAATCGTCGATGTTCAATCATCAATGGCGAGATAATGTATGTACGACTTCTCGCACCGTCGTAGATGCTAGACGTAAAAAAATAGCAAAAGGTCTTTTTGGAACCTAAATTTTTCGAAATTATTTTACTGTTATCCGGACTTATTCTATTATAAAACTTTATCACTTAGGGATGTTATCCGTCCTTCATTATATGTATGACCGAAACTCATTTCATCTGTGATTGACACGTACGGAAATAGGGAAAGTCCAAGGAGAGTAGAAACAAAGAATTCGTGGCACCTTATTAGTAATAATAATAAAAATGCAATAGTAATAAATACGTAACAATAATATCACACCAAAAAATCGAAATAGCACGTCTCCTTCTCCCTTCGAAACTTTCGAAAATGTTCATAATGTTCAAGATGTTCATTTAGAACAAAAAAAATCTGCGTGCCATGTGCAAAAGAGAGTTGAATGCATAAGGACGTTTAAGAAGTAGGACAAGAGTTAGGCATATAAGAACAGTGTACATTAGGCATGGAAGCGATGCAGTAAAATCGCCTTAAGAGTCCCAAAACAGAGATGCGATTTTTGTCGCTTACGAAATAGAAGACACGGTTTATCAGTTCTTTGTATTTCACTGAACAAAAGGGGACCCCGGACAAAAGAGGCAGGTTAAATGCGAAGTGGGCAAATGAGACATTTAACAAACAGCCTAAAAAATACTGTTTCAAACTTTTTCACTTTTTTTTTAATCTAAAAATTTTTAGAAATTTTTAGTGAGATTTTACCGATAAAAGTAATGTCAAACAGGACATAATTATGACCACAGTTTTTGATGAATGCATAAGCTGAGAAAATCACTATTTGAGCGACTCTTGCGAGTAGGGAGACAAGATTTATTTGACGCCGCTAAAAAAAGAAGTTGTTCGATTAGTAACGTAGGAGCATAAGCCTGAATTGCCTTTAATATAGCAATAGTATAGTATTAGTAACGTAATAATATAGTAGTAATATATCACAAATATTTTTTTATTATTTTTATTTTGAAAGTGACTAATAACCTGTTTTTTTAATGGACCCGAGACGATAATAAAAGATACTGAGCTGTAAAATAAGTATCAGATAAGTAAATGTGACCTAATTATATCGCTTTTGGTCTCATACTTATCAGAAAACTTTGACCAATATGTCCATAAGCAATTTCTTCCAAAAAAAAAGGTAAATTAAAAAAGTTATTTTCGTGTCAGGCACTGTCAAGCGGTGAACTCCTTTCAAGGGAATCTTGGCGGGTACCGCATTGTGTATCCTATCGTGTGCTTAGTCGGATACAATTTAGACAGTATAGGCGTCGGAACAGCGCAGAAATCACATAGAAAGGTACTTTTGGGTAACTCTTATGGAAATTTTACTGTATAGAGCTTTAAAACACGAAATGCATATATAATAGAATGCAGATACAAACAGTTAAGAAGTACGACGTTTGATAATTTAGTATAAAATTATCATAATTCGCAACAACAATTTTTAAATTTTTGATCGATATTACAAGAGCGCCGACATGTATTCAACATATAATACAGGGTCTTAAAATATTTTTCTTGAGCAAAGAACATTAAATAAAAAATAGGTACCAATATGTACTGTGTATGTACTTATGTACTCATGAAATAATTTTAGAATAATGTTTACTTTCAATGAATGGAGGAGTCAACAGGAATAATGTAACCTATTATTCCGAAAATTGCTCAATAAAATCTTATTTGTGTTGTTAATTTTTATATTGATGAGATCCATTACTGGGTACTAATTTAATTTGGTTTAATAATTTTATTATTTGCGAACAGTAAAAGTTGCTAATTGATTTAACGTATTTCACTTTGACATTACAAATTTGTTACTATATATTAAATGAGTGAAGAATTTTTGCAGACTGAGCATTAAATTATGCGAAGGTAAAGTTTTAGTAGTTAGCAGTGGATTCAAATCGTTGAAGAGTTTTCATCGTCCGGGAAAAATTTGAACTTAGTTCCATTAATCACATATCATTCTAGGGAATTAACAAAACTTCAGATAGAAACAAAGGTACCGTAAACTTCGTAAATTATCAATCCCCTTCAATAGACGTACAAAGAAAACGAATTTATTTTGCAGTTAATAACAAAATTCATCATTGTAACTGGCCTTAATTTGTAGTTTCTGAGTGGATCAAAAGATAAAAGCGACGAATACAATGGAAGCTGTAGAAATGAGAAAGGAAAACAATAGAGGAAGGAAAGCGTTATTTAAGAAAAAATTTTCAGGACTCAGGAAAATGGTGGACGAACATGAAAAAACGACGGTTTCATGAAAAATGTATGTAAGATAGATTTTACTCGCTTCTGGTGTATCGGCTTTTCATTCAATTTCAAAATGTCATAACAGAAATATGAAACAAATATCTGTCGTTGTATCAAAATGTAATATCACTTTACATCAATAAATTAATGAAACTTAACATTAATTCACACGCGGATTTATATTGTAGATATTTGTTAAAATATAGGCTTATAGAGATTTTGTAAATTATCATTTGTGATTATAAATCTTTGAACTAATAATGATTTGCGTGCCCGATTATCTACTCTACCGCATACAAACATAATCCGTGGAAGGAAAAATATGGTTATTGACTTCTGTAAAATTACTGTTACAAGCAACGTTTAAGCGGAATATGTTTGAATATATGTAGTTGATGCAGCATTCCTTTATCTTTGAACTAAACAGTTTTTATTTTTTCGTGATTTTTAAGTGCCTGACAGTAAGTTTTTCAAAAGTATCTTTCTTACAAAAAAAAGGCTTCAATATCCGTCTTGAAACAGATACGTTACTTGTCACCTGTATTTTTGACAAAATGCTTCAATTTATTCTAATAGACTCCCATATAACATCTAATTTCCCATAGAAGAAATGCTACACAATTTATCACATATAAGCATTTAGCAAGATTCGTTGTAATATCGAAATTTTATGTATATGGGCATAAGTAACGAGATATGCATGTAACAAATCTACAATTCGTTTTATGACGTTTTAAGAGTCACAAGCAATATCAGTAGGATCAAGTGCAGCTACTTGGCATTCCTACGCAGAGGAATAGTTTCGCGCCCCTCTTATATCGGATTTTATAGGGATCAATATACAACTAACCAACCTCTATTATCCTTTGGCGGGCGTCTTAAATTTATACATAGGTGTCATGTTGGTCGGAATTAATTTCCGTTGAACGAACAATAATACACAATGCGCAAGATTATGAAGGAAATAGAAAACTTATTAATACTTTTGTATACTTTAGACATATATTTACACAATAATATGTTTTAATTTAAAATTATTATATAACAATTATATTTTATAGTACTCCATCGTGCAGTATCTTTCTAAGCAGTCTTCAATATAAAGTCCTGGTTTTCGAGAACATATGTCACAAAAATAATTAGTGTGGTGTCTTCCGTCCTTAATTTTTCTGTTTGAACATATAGAACAATCTTCACATACAAAACATCTTCACAGTGCCGCAATATGTAGTTCGTCATTAAATCTTTTCTGTTTATCTGAGAACGATGGTCTTCGAAGACGCTCCATCACGAACATCACCTATAAGTTATTTTACTAATTTTCGGACAAATATAAAATATAAGGCATCTTGTTTTCTCTTCTAGTTGATATCTTGTATAAGGTGTTATCATTTATTGTGCATACTTCTAATCGCCAGAAAAAAAATTTTTGTTACCATTTATATGAGTTTCTCATAAAACAATATGAACTAGCTTATTGGTCAACCTCATCGACACCTTCCCTTCGAATTCTACGAAGTATCTCCGAAGTTTGTCGGTCCCTTCGCGCTCGAGGAGCAATAGACTCGCCACGGCGTCTTGCATGGCGAATGAGCGAGTCTGTGTTTATACTAGGTTTAGTTATTTCCAATTTATAGGAGCATCGTATTGGTTCGTGAATAGGTTCCTTAACAGTTTATGTTCTTTCATAGGAAGTGTAAACTGATATATCTTAAACGCAGGTTAAGTTAAAATGCATACAATGTAAGGTCACGACTAGAACGTTAAAAAAGCTTTGGTGGCTGAGAATGGGCATTCAAGCACAAAGGGTTAAAAATAGTAACCGATACACCAATGACATTAAGATAGATATTAAATTCTGCTATGCATTCGCCGTTTTTTAACGTTTTAAGTATAACGAACGTCGGATTTCACAAACAAGATAAGGAGAGACTAATAAACCGACGCATATCTAACCGAAAATTGGGGTTTACCAGATGGCCAACCGCCAAATGTGGATAATCTCAAACCCATAACCAAAAAGACAAGAATCTTTGCGGTTTTGAACAGCTAGCCCAACAAATAAAATCAACAACCCACAATTACTAATAAATAATATTTAAGCAGCAAACGATAAAGAATGCTCAAGAACGCACCCGCTGTCCATATATTGCGTACGTGACAAATGTAAACACGGTCGGAGTGCCACCGATTTTTACTAGTACAAGGAATAGGGCAAGCGTAGGTATCTTGATAGAGGGTTGGCCATCTACTGGTTTGTTTTTGAATTGTAGGATATGGCAACACTGGTGTGACCGATTTGCTTGAAATTTGAACAGCTGGTCAGTCTGATATTCCGCGGCACGAAACAATCATGTTTTCGCTTGAAAAGCGTTTCGAAATATTAAAAACTTATTTTCAAAGTCAGTGTTGTGTAGCCAAAACCGTGCGAATTTTGAAAAGAAGTATGAATCGTGAAAAAGCGCTAAGCGGAATCGCTGTAATGAAATTGGTGAAGAAAGTTCGTGAGACAGGCTTGCTATTGGATAACAGATTTGGTCTCCGAGCTCGGACAGTGCGCACTCCCGAGAATATTGAGGCTGTGGCCCGTAGTGTGAGACAAAATTCATCGACCTCAATTCGACGCCGATCGCAACAACTGGCCATTAGTCGCACCAGCCTGAGAAGAATACTGCACAAAGACCTCGGATTATTTGCCTAAAAGGTCCAGATGACTCAGGAGTTGAAAGCAAATGACCATCCGCTTCGATATCAGTTCGCTGTGTGGGCCATAGACTAGCTCAATAATGATGTCGATTTTTGTCGAAAAATCATCTTTTCAGGCGAAGCGCATTTCCATCTCGAGGGCTATGTAAACAAGTGGAACTGCCGGATTTGGGGTTCGGAACAGCCACACGTAATCGTAGAGAAGCCAACCAAGAGCAACAGTTTGGTGTGGATTTTGGAGTGGTGGCATAATTGGCCCATTTTTCTTTGAAAATGCTGCTGGAAACGCCGTTACCATCAATGGCGACCGTTACAGAGCCATGTTGACCAACTTTTTACGGCCTCAAATCGATGCTATGAATGTGGACGACCTTTGGTTTCAACAAGACGGTGCCACATTGCCATACAAGACGACCGACAATCGATCTCTTGCGCACCAAATTTGACAATCGAATAATCAGCCGTTTTGGAGATGTCAATTGACCTGCGCGGAGCTGCGATTTGATGCCGTTAAATTTTTTTCTGTGAGGTGCCGTTAAGGATCGATGTTGTGCGGATAATCCAGAGACAGTGCCAGCTTTAAAACATAACATCGCGACTGTTATTAGCGAAATAGGCGGCAAAATCACCGAAAAAGTGCTTGAAAACTGGACTCGCCGGATGGCTTATTGTAAGGCCAGAAGAGGGAGCCACATAAACGAAATTATTTTTCGTTCTTAAATCGGAGACTCCAACCTTTACGATAAAAAAAATTTTGTTTTAAATATTGATGTAGACTCATTTTATAGCGTTTTTAAAAAGAAACTTTTAAATGGCCTACACTTTATAAGTACGAAGGTTTTAAGGCGCGGGCACAGCATTTTTATTTTGTAATTTTGCGAGGCGATCACTTTACTACTCCCCTCTTCGATTTCCCGTTCTCTCTCAGTTATTAGACATGGTCATATGATTGCTAAATTATACGCAGTATCTTTCTACCTCATTTAATATTTTCACCTGTAGCCGAAGATATTAACTTTGATGCGCAGCGCACCTTGTTCTCTGAATAGAGATCTTTTACTAATTAATTTATTCTAACTTGAATTTATTTAGAAGAAACCGGGGCGCATCCGACTGCCTATTAGAGAAACCGATTAAACCAAAGTTTAGTTTAATAAGTAAAGCGCCGATACTTAAAATTTGAGATGGAAGGAAACTTTGAATAAGGAAATGCATGTAGAATTAAATACTTAAATAAACGTCTTTTACCACGAAAAGTTTGCTATTCATTCAACCGCTCTTTTTTTTTCAAAATTTCAAAAACTTATTAACCCGTTCAGCATCGCCCCTGGGGAGTGTCACACAGACACGTTGATCATAAAAACAGCGTATCCTTTCCATATCCCCCAAATAATATTAATTTGTTGACAACAGTGGGTTCACAGAAAATTGACAACGACGCTAATGCCTGTTTGTAACAATGGGAATATGAAAATTGTCCGGCGTGAGAATGGATAAATGTTTCAAACAATGCAAATGCGTGTGACCGAAGAAAGAGTGTTTGGACTATAAAGCGATAAAAAAAGGACGAGTGGAACGGAATTCATGGTTTAGTTTTGGGTGACGCATGGTGTGAAGATTGCACGTGGCTAATGGCTGTATGAATGTATGTGAATGAGAGGGGGTGTGTGTAGAAACATTAGGGAAGAAAGGTAGTTAGTTAGAGAGAGTCACAGAGAGCAGAGCAGAGAGTCACAGAATAAGTATAGAGAGCAGAGTCAGAGTACAGAAAAATGACTCAGAGTCAGGTACAAAGTAAAAAGCTGGAGTATAGAATAAGACTGTATTATAGTATCAATAAAGTATCTTCACTTATCAGCACAAGTCGGTGGTGAAAAAAACACTTGAACCCAACCACACCCTTTAATCCCTACGTATATAATATTATACTTAATCACAATACTTTAACATTTGCTACGTGTAAGCACTCCATATTTGTATAATATCACCGAGTATATCAAGGATTTTATATTAAAATTACTTTATATGAAAAAGTATTATTCGTATTTTGAAAAAAACCATTAATTTTAGTTATATTTCACCGATTCCAAAAAAAAAAGAAGGCGGATGTCATTTGGTTATTTGAATAGTTGCATTTATTAATTGGAATGAAATTTGTGAGTATTAGTAATAATTTTACCCTTCCTCCATTTTCTCTTTATTTGAATATTGCATAGTTGAGAAAATCGAGAACACTCTCCAAATTTTCATAGTTATCACGAACTTCACTACTGTTTTCGTTTTTTACATTTATTTTACTATAGTCTCATTTATCCGTGTTTTCAAATGGTAAGAATAAAACACGCATGAGTTTATCACAAAACGTATTGGCTACTATATGGTAAATGTCTAATTGTATGTACAGGTGTGCATAGTGTGGAAAATCTTTACGTTCTAATTTTCTCTGTCCCGTCATCTTTGAAGTCTAAGCCTATTGTTGACGTCGTGCACACTGGATCTGGCTGTTCGTTGAACCAATATTTCGTCGTGTGCGTTGACGCTGAGAGAAAAACAGTCGTGTCTATTTCTCTCTCTCTCGTATCCGCGATCAACCCTTAACCCGGAAAGAAGGCCGTGGTGCGTGTATCGATGGTTAGGCGAGTGTCACTGGATAGCTATTTTTGGGTGATCTTTCCCATGAGCAACTGCTGCTCTCAGTAATGGTGGCGTTCCCAAAGGCAGATCACCTCGCCGTACAAGGTTTTCGGACAGCAGCTGGTTAGGTGGTACCACGGGATCCGGAGTCAAGGGTTCAAGAATTGAGCACTCACGATATGACAACAATGTATATATTTGCACAATCAATAACAATGTTGACTATCAATGAGTCGCGCAGTGTAATAAACTTCTACGACTGATATGATGAATGGCTACCTCTAGACCGAGGGATTGCCTATCGAATAGTATTACAGTGTCGATTGATAGAATTCCTTGATACGATTCTTGGCTACCTCTAGGTTGAGGGACCGCCTATCGATGTGTATTCGCGTATCGATTGAAGAGAAGTTCCTATACGTTGGTAAGACGTTGCCTATTTAACTGGCATTGAAGATGCCGGTTTGATGGAGCGGTCCTACAAGGGTAGAGCTGACAGTCCCGTTAAACGTTTTTCGCGTTTGCTAATTAACTTTTACCTGAGCAAACATTTTTCACGAGATGGTTTATGGTTATTTTGTTTCCTATAGAGTTTCCTATAGAGTAATAAAACATCTGGTGACCACTTGCTCAGGTATGCCCGATCATTAATGCGCGAAGCAGTAACACCTATTCAAAACTAAATACACCCATAGTTTTGATAGTTCCGTCATTAACTATGACCGCACATTATGTTTTTAAGGCATACAGCTCTATGACGAGATGAGCCGTTTCACTAAACACAGACAGGTTACGACTTAAAGTTTGAGAAAGACGTAGAATGCTTAGCGAATGCAGAGTTGGGAAAATTGTAAAAAACATGTTCGTGAATACTACAGCTAAAAGAACGTAGAAATGCTTTCAGAAACATTACAACCGTTGCGATATTCGCATCAAAGTATACATGGATTTACATCTAAAACTTTTCTTGAATACAATTTCAAATTTTAAGCCTTTGAATAGCTGTAGGATTATATTGTGCAACACTTGTCTTTTACCTCTAATGTGGGTGCAAACATTTTGCTAAGAATAATTGCGCTACATAGAAACAAACACTCGATAATATTTTTTGCTATTGTACAATCTTTATTAAATTACATACATTTGCTATAAAGTAAGAAGGGATTCACTACTAAAAGAACTTAATTTGTGTTGATCCAAAAAAACGCTAAATTCATGTTTTTGCGCAACAATATTCTTTTTCAAAATACCATTTTTTTAATAACGATTCGAAATGATTAAACTAAATTACTGACCAACTTTTTAAAGTGTCAAAAAGTTTAAGTAAAAAAATAGGCAAATAGTAGAATTAAAGCAGCAATCTGTTCTTAACAATTGTATTTTATCATAGAAATAAGACTTTTACTTATAAAATACTATTATCGATTGTTGAAATAGAATATCTCGTACAGCGTTAAAGATAGAAAACAAATAGCTAGGACTAAAATAAAAATGTATCTCACATTTGTAAATGCAAAGATAATTACCAGTAAATGGCTCTTCTTTCCTGAGGTAATTTCTTATATATTTTATTGACAAAAATTTAAGTTTCTTGAATGGAAGAAATAAGGAATTGAAATCCACATGAGATGGTAAATTAACTCGATTTTTTTTTATCGCCAATTTGTGACATGGCGAATTATACATATCTATCCTCTAACAATACTACCTATGAGAAATGAATTGATGAGTAGAAAAATGTCATTCTATGATATCATTATTGTGGACATTTTACTTGGAGAAGTACTACTAAAGCATTAATAACAAGAGTTTGGAATTGATGCATTTAGTGGTACGAAAATTCATAACCATAGTCGCCAATAAAATTAGAAGAACGATATATATGTGGTATAATTAATTTATAATTGATAATATATATAGTTTATTAATAGAAATAATGTATACATAAGCACTATTGACACTAGTCGGATATAATGGGATATAAAATTGGTCTAGTCGTCGCGTTTCTTAACGAGCTTCTTTACGTCGTACTTCTTAGCTATTCGCATCCGACTTTCTTGACTATCTTTTCCCGACTCCGTTCATCGACTGTCCTCATCGACTCGCATACAGCGGACGGACAGACACGCACACACGCACACGCACACGCACACGCACACGCACACACACATTCGAGGCCATAGGGCACTCTAAATTCCCATGCCCTTTGTGTATATGTACGGCGCGACGGTCCGTCTCCAAGACTGCACTGTTCCAACGCATTAGCCCTTCCAAACGTAAAATTCTCGCGCACCACATATATTAACATTTGGAACAATTAAGTCAAAACAAATGTATATTGATTGCGCCAAGTTTTTTCTTTAGCAGTTCCATATTTGACTACAATATTTTCTTGTGTACTAAAAATTTTGTGAACACTTCAGTGACTAGTCAATTGTAAGTGCATCTCGTGCAATATGTAATATTGGTTGCACCAGGTGTTTTGTCGATTGAAAGGCCCCGTAGCGTGAAACGAATAAAACTTAGACTTCACAGGGGGAGCCTTGGTTACAGCTCTGTCCAGTTTCAATGAATTTGGGCAGTTTAATGGATCTATATCAATAATAAGCATAATCGTCATTATAGACGTATCGCTCCAGCCAGTTGGGAAGAAAGCAGGTATTGTTACGTACACCGGCCCTACGCTTATGGAAAAGGGAAATCGAGAAACAAACCAAGCGAAATGTAATATCTGTATGCCAGTGACCCAAATGTTAGGTTTGCGAAATTAAGAGGGAAAAACTCAAGGATCTTTAGAAATCCCAATAAACATAAGTTAGGGAAACCAAGCGCCCAAAAATCTAAACGCATAAAATTGCATCTTAACAGCAGAAGACCACAAGAGGCTCCTAGAGTCCTCAAAGGCATCTATTTATTATTAACACTTAGGACTCTAGGATCCTCAGATAGAAAAACTAACGCACATGCCACAGATGCACGTGCAGGGCCTCGTTATACCCTGCATTTTTCCGCTACGAAGGGGTAGTTTTCCAACAGTATATATACGGGGAACCTTCAGGACGCGAGGGCCTATTACTAATAAAATTTCGGCTCGACCGGACGTTAGTTCGCAGACTTTCTCTCGATCTCCCTGATCCAAACATAAGTAAGAATTAATTTACCACTAAAATTCCCTCACGAGTTCTCTCCGTAAGATACCGAAGTTCAAGGTATTCCTAAAACATTTGTGGCACATTAATTTTGCGTATCGATAGTTTGGGAATATGGTAAGGACCCCGAAGCTTACAATTTTCGTGAACGTTCTGAGGCGCATTAAATTTGCGTATCGGTGTTCTGCAGAATCTAAGGGATTGAGAATCCTAAGACACTCTGAGCGATCTTGACGCACATTAAATTTGCGATCAAATGCTCCGGACTGTCTGAAATTCTCAAACCGCATCCTTCGGTTTTTAATCAGGGCCTAGACGGAGAATCCAAGACGCATCCATTTGCCTATTGAAAAATCGTCAAGGACCACGATTCGTCCCGATTTAAATCGTTTTCGGAAAGCCTTGAGCCGCATTAATTTTGCGATCGGCGGACCCCAAGCGATCGATCGGTTTGATGAGTAAACAGTTTAGACGTAAAGTACGCCGTGGACGGAACTCAAAGTTTAAGCATTTTTACATTAAATTAGAGAAAACAATAAAAGTCTTTATTGCAAAAGAAGGTTTCGTTGATACCCTTCTTCAACCTCAAAAATTCGTCCAAAATTATTAGTCAATTTTCCTCATCCCAGGGGAGTGTCGTGTAGACACGCTTGACCCAAAACCGTAAATTTCTTTATCTTAAAATCTCGGAAAATAAATCGGGAAGACGCGAAACCGCGACATAAATTCGACAGTCGCGGATAGTTCGTGACAGTATAAATACTTCAAACCAAATTTTAGAAACTGAATGACATTTCTGAAATTCAATATGAGATACAATAATTGTTTTAACGAAAATACGTCAGATTCTCATAACGGAATGTTAATTGGAGATGAAAAAATTTGAAATCAACAATGCTTGCCGCTATATCAGCGGTGATCGAATAAGACTTTATTGCCCATTTTACCAACAAACACGAATTTTTTTAATTTTACACGAACTTTATTTTAATATCTACTACTGTCACGGTTACGATAACTGTAGACATGGAGCTACTTATTATCTTGCTTGATTTTACGTATATTGGTGAGAATAAAGGTGGGGTTATGTAGTAAATGTAGAACAAATATAATAGTAAGCGATTTTTCCAATGCTATAACGATTTAGTCAATATCATTCACTTAAACACTGCTGACATGGTTCAGTAATCACATTATATTTCAGTAGAGAAAGTTATAGTTTGAAGAAATGTAACCATCCAGTATTTTACTATTTACCTGGAACAGAAATCACCCATTCCGCCACGCTGAAAAGAAGGAAAAATTCCTAAAGACTATTATGGAGTAGAACGACAAGCAGAGGGTATACAAGTGCACATTATTAGACGAATATTATATTTTTACGGAGAAGTAGTATTATATAAAATGTTGAGAGAAAGAAAGACAAAGCGAATGGTTAAGACGTGCGACTCATAGTTTGCAATCTCATAACGAATGTAAACTCTAAGTTTATCCATAGTTTCAGTCTAATTACTTCAATCATTTTAAGTAAATCATATTTTTACAGCACACTTCACTACTGTACGTGCTGCGAAAAAAATTGTATCGATAAGTTTACTAGAACGGGATTCAAACTTGGGACCTTTCACTTGTCGGGCGACTGCGCTGACCACTCAACTACCCAGGCCATCCGATCAATTTCTGCAGCGAACGTCTATTTTATGTTATAGAGAAGTCCCGGTTTGCATTACGTATAAGACAACAAATGTTCGACATACATAAATAGAGATATTCAGCGTGCCGTACACGATCTGTATCTCTTGGAATTGATAATAGGAAAGTATAGAAAAATCTTAGCTACTGTCAATCATGACCAATTCATAAGTAGTTATTTAACTTGATCCAGTGTAATAATAAGTATTATAGTAAGAAATGTAAAACTAAATCAATAAATTATTATTCATAATCAAAAATATTTATTTCATCGTATTAAAGCTCGTTAGTAAAATATAGATTGATCTTTCAAATAAATCTATATTGTCACAAACATTTCAGGGTTGATTACAGAATAAACAACAACGTTTGGGATAGATATGTTTGTAAATTATAGTATTAGGTGAGTGCAAAAGTTCGTGCGGAGTTTCAATAGATGGAGTGATGAGAAACTCCGCAAGAATTTTTGCACTCACCCATTAACTTATAATACGAAATACAGCAAGTAATACACATTCGTAAAATACAGATAATCATCATGTAATATAGCTTTGCACTAACATGATTAAAGAGTTGAGAAAAGCTCGAAGGAATATAGTCACATAAGCACGGTAAAAGAGTCTTCAAACCTAATTGGGCTTGGTGCATACCGCGGAATATATCTCTTAACGGAAATTTTCTCTCAAGTATCATGTCGTTACACCTACTCTTAGACTGGTTACAGAGCGAAACGTAATGCGTTGTAAATAAATTTCACTGAATTGCTTTCACTGAATGTAATATATTTAACTGATAATTTCTATCAGTTATTACTTCCGTCCATCGTTGCAGGAGATTCTTAATACTGTATAACGTTCATAACTTTTTCTAGTTTTTTAACAAAATCTATTCTTGAAAGCCGAATTGGGATTTTTCATAACTTTTGAAGCTTTTCCTATTCAGGTAGTTTAAATCGAGAGAGATAAATCGAGAGATTAAGAAGGATAATTAAAATTCCATCATTTGCTGATTTAAATTCTTAATTTTATTTTGTGTTATAAAGCTTACATATGGTTGAACATTGTTTTGATGAAACATGACTCCCTGATGGTAGGTTTCGGTATTTTTCCTGAATTACACCATTCTGCATTGAATATCGTCGCTATATCATTGCTACTCTTATTTCATTGCACGTAAGAATTTGAATTAAGAATGGTTTCCGTCGTTGTCCATTACTTAATGTAGACGCGCGGAAAAAATTTGGGCCGTCGGGTTGTTCCTAGACCGGGATTCGAACCCGAGACCTTTCGCTTTCCGGGCGACTGCTCTGACCACTAAGCTACCCACCCAGGCCCTCCGGTCAAATTATCCCCGCAAACGCGTATTTTATGTTATGGAGGAGTCCCGATCCTATATTAATAAAATGCATTTTGATATATAGTTTAACATGTTTTTTTGGTTTAGAAAATGCAGAATCCGGATATCGAGTTTTGCAGTCATTCCAATGCGGTGGAGAATTTCAGTGACACATGCTTAAGAAACATTAAACTTCGAAGCAAGTTCTCTAGTGTAACAGTTCCTCACTTTTCTCCGTGAAACTGGGAACCCTGTCGGTGCTTCTTATTCTAAAATCCGGAGGTTACGTGCCTCCAGGCATTGGAAGGTAACGGTTTTTATTGCAGAGATAGGGATCAACATAGAATTTTATTTAAAGTGAACGAAAAGACATTAATTCCAGAATTATGCAAATATATACATATGCATCTGCTCGTGCCACTTAGCTTACGTTGGTTAACACGTTAAACGCCACGCCAGTCCCTAGGGACCGGAGGCGGACTTTTCGTTTACGTTATTCCTGCGCGTGTGTCGATCATTGCGTGCTTGCGAGACTGAACATTTATTTTAGGCGAGACCGGCTTTTACTTGGTGAATGCTTTAAAGAAAAGAATGTAATACTTAAAAATATTAATGTAATTTATTAAAACAAGGTAAATAAAGGTGAGGTATCTTTATGCATTGATTACAGAAGCTTGTCATTTTTCACGTTAAAGTTTTGTAAGAAGGGACTTTAAGCGAACTCGGTATGCGAATCCAAAACAGTATTTGTTGTGATTGAAAGAAGTCACCTGAGCCATTTGTTCATACTCTGGCTCGCCTATCGGCAAGCGGCTGGTACTGGCTCGTTTGACGGCTAACTGTAACGTGAACGGAACAGTACATAAAATCGGCGTGGCGTTTAAGGTGTTAAAAGAACAGGATATTAAAATATGTATAGCATTCAAAACAATGAATAGAATAATAGATATGAATGATAATGATGAAATATTGAACGACGTAAATCGCGATATGTCCCGTTTCGGTGTACGGGATGTTTCCCTACTAAAGCATGAACTAGCACCTGGCAGCCAACGGATTATTCAAGAATCTGAATCAAAATATCCTTTATGAATGGATGCCTTTAGGATATAAGTTAACTCGCACCAAATGTGGATGGTCTCCTTCACGTGCAATCAGGTTTCTACGAAACCAGGTACGTCAGATGACCGACACCATGCCTCGATCATTCGATAATGCCTAAGAGGCCTTCCAGGGGAGCTTGGGCCCCAAGAGTCCTCCGGTACCGGGGATATGATCTCAGTTGTGCTTTGTCTGCTTGTTTTCACGAAACACTCTGGCTAATCGGAAACTTGCGTCTGTCCAGCCGCTTACACAGAGGAAGGAGATTTGATTCCATGGCAGTTGCCTAGCTTATATCTGGGTAGCGCACAAGGAGTCCGAAATCTTCAAGATGGAGTAACTCTTCGACGACCAAGATAACGCGTTAGGGATATGATTTCGTAGGGTGGTGAAGTGAGAATGCAGGTTGCTCTAAAAATTATGGGCGGCGGTAGCTGCAGGGTAATGCGTAATCTGCAAGGAGGAATCGGCAGGCCAGTAATGTGAACTAAGCAGTTTTGCAGAACGATCAAGCCACAGCCCCGTCTTTATGCAAGGCACGATACAGGTTTTTCAAATTGAATTCAGCCTTTTGCAAATGGAATTCACTCTTTCGTAAACCGATTGATCTTTTTGCAAATAGAATTCACCCTTTTCCAAATCAAGTACTTTTACATATCAGGTGTACCGTTATGAAGTGAGCGTTAAGATACAAATGTGTCGATAGGGAACATTCGTTGTGAACAAGCCTTAATTTTTTTTTCTTTGGTTGGTATGACATCTGTCAAACATATTTAATATACATCAAGTCATTGAACAAACAACATCATATTTTTTCATTGCGTTAAAAATGTCGAATTTCTTACCAGAAAGTGATGATTTGCGGAAAGCATTAATTTGTTGTTGTCATTTGAAGAAAAGCGCTGCGGAGTCGCATCAAATGCTTGTCGAGGCATATGGTGATCATGCTCTATCAGAAGGGACATACAAAAGATGGTTTCAACGGTTTAGAGATAATGATTTTGATGTGAGAAACGAAGAACGTGGAAGACCACCAAAAAAGTTTGAACACGCCGAATTGCAAGCAATATTGGATGAAGATGATACTTTGAGTCAAAAGCAAATGGCAGCAATGCTAAATGTTGCACAACAAACAATTTCTGACCGTTTAAAAGCTATGGGAAAGATCCGAAAGTGTAGGAAATGGGTGTCATATGAATTGAATGAAAGACATATGGAAAATCGAAAAACCACTTGTGAAATTGTGCTTCAAAGACACGAAAGAAAATCAGTTGTGTATCGAATTGTTACTGGCGATGAAAAATGGATTTGTTTTAGGAATCCTAAACGGAAAAATCGTGAGTTAATCCGACTTGGCCCCTTCCGACTACCATTTGTTTTCATCGATGGGACACGCATTGGCTGAGCAGCACTTCGATTCCTACGAAAAAGTCGAAAATTGGGTGTCCGATTGGTTTGCTTCAAAGGGCGAACATTTCTATTGGCGTGGTATCCACAAATTGCCAGAAAGGTGGTCAAAATGTGTAGAAGGCAATGGTCGATACTTTGAATACAAGTTTTTTACTTTCCCATTCAAAATTGGTGCTTCATTTTCACAAAAAAAAACGTTCACTTCATACTAGTACACCTGATAAGGTGGTGAATTAGGCCATACCAAGAAAAAAGGCGTGAGAAAAACTGGATACTGGGATGGTAACTGACCAGGGACTCAAACCCGGGACTTTTCATTTGTCGAACGACTGCTCTACCAATGAGCTACCCAGTTCCTGTGGATCGTGGCGCTTTGCGGCCCATTTCGTTCGCCTGGCCCCTCGGGCGGAACGGATGGCTGGCTGGTTAGGCCGCCTCCTTCCAAACCTTGGGGGCCTGAGGAGAGGGTCCGCCGCCTTTATGCGGGGGTCGTGCGGTCCGTGGCCCTGTACGGGGCCCCGGTGTGGTCGCGCGACCTGATGGTCAGCTGGCACAGCCGGTATTGAGAGGCGGATGGCCATCAGGATCGCGCGTGCGTACCGCACGACATCCTACGCGGCGGCGATGGTTCTCGCGGGGCAGCTCCCCATGGAACTCCTGGCGGAGGAGATGGCGGAGAGACACTCTCACTCTTCGTCCCTCCGTCAGGCCGGGGAAGTCGCGCCAGAACCGGCGATCGACGAGGCGACCGCGAGGCGTCAAGCCCGGGAGTGCGCTGTTGCGGAGTGGCAGAGACGCCTCTCCGAACCCGCCAACGCGGGACAGCGCGCTGTCGCGGCTGTCCTGCCCAGTCTCGAAAAGTGGCTGGGCAGGACCTGGGGACGGCTGACCTACCGGCTAACGCAGATGCTCACCGGGCATGGCTGCTTCGGTGAGTACCTGTGTCGGATAGGGAAGGAGAGGACGACGCAGTGCCACCACTGCCCCGATGAGCGGGACACGGCGCAGCACACGCTGGAGATTTGCCCAGCGTGGCAGAGCGAGCGCCGTGTCCTGCATGAAGAAGTAGGCGAGGAGCTCTCGTTGCCGGCCATTGTCCGCGCGATGCTGAGCAGTGAGAGGTCCTGGCGCGCCGTGGCCTCCTTCTGCGAGCAAGTAATGCTTCGGAAGGAGGCCGCGGAGCGTATCCGCGAGCGCGAGGGTCCTGCGCGGCAGGCAGCGGGTCGGAGGGGCAGGGAGCGCAGGCGCCCCCTGTCACCCCTGGCCGAATGAACTTTTGAAGTGGTACTACTGAGAGAGAGCACATCAGTACGATAAGCCTCCCATTGCACAAGTGGCACCACTGGGGGTTGCAGGCGGCTCGAGTGGGGGCTCGGGTTGCCATTGCACACAACTCTCCGGGAGGGACGGCATTGCGTGGCGGTCGCGCAACGCCATCAAATTAGGCCTTTTGGCGATTTGGGGGGTCCTCAAAACCCTCCCACGTATAGGTGGTCCTAAGGGGCTGTAGCGCAGGGGGGCACCGTGATGTGTTGCTTGTAGTTCCTGATGCCCCCCCCCCCCCCAATACTGCACATAGGATGGCCGCCGTGGGGGTTTTAGCCGGTAAGAATCTGGCACACCCCCGGCTCTCCCCCTAGGGAGCCAGGGAGTCTATGAAGATTTCCCCCACGTAAAAAAAAAAAAGTTCCTGTGGATCAAATTCTTTTTCCAAGCCTTTTAAGGTGTTATATTCTAGAATTCAAATACCGCCGCGTCTCTTCGTGGATAAGAATTATTAACTTTCTCACATCCAATGTCATTCTGATGATTGACACTTTAACTCTATCATAACCAGATACAGAAATTTTTAAGTGTGAAAAAGTGATTGCCCGCTAAGATCATATTCATGAGTTATCTTAAACATGTTACGAATAAAGAGGTTAGGAGTTTTTGATGTATACATACAAAATTTTAATTCACAGTTGTCTGTGTATTAACACGTTGAACGCCACGTCATCCAGATATGAGTGACGACTATGTTTCCGCAGAGGCTCTCAAACTACCGCTCGCGGCTTGAACACCTCGGATTGTAAGCAACACGATATGATTTTTGGTTACCTCCAGTTATGGTTTTTTCCATGTTCTAATTAATTTTTACCCGAGCAAAGTTTTGTTCGCCGAATGTTGTATGGTTAATTGACCAACTCGTTATATGGTCACATTTTGGTTGCATTTTCTATAGAGTAACAAAACTTCTGATGGGCACCTGCTCAGGCATTCCTTATCATTTGCCTAATGCAGTAACAGTATTGTTGAAAATAATTTCATGGAAGCTTACCGCATTTATATTAGAACTATCATTCCGTCAAGCAGTATATTTCGTTAACATCTTAATTCATTGATCATTGAAATGTTCATCGGACAGCGCAAAAGCGTAAGTTAAACTGTGCTAAGTAATGACGAAGAAATATTTATATTTGCTTAGACTTAAAATTTAGATTTCTTACACTCCGTGCTTCGTTCGGAATAGTGGTAGGATGGCGGTAGGATAGCGGTCGCTCAGAAACTCGCATTCACGAGGGACGAGCACTCAACGTGTCAATAGCCTAAGGGTCTCACAATAAAATTGCGTATAAGATCTTCTTAAAACATGATTATTTCGTCAAGATCGTTGTCAACTACCTATTATAATGATCAATAATGAATAAAAAATTGTGTTGAAAGTACAAATAATTACAGAGATGGCTTTAGTAATTACTGTCTAGCAGAGTATTACAAAAATAATTGTGTTTAAGGAAAACTAAACATAATTGTATGCACTAACACAAGAAGGGGAAACGAAAATTAATTGTTCTTAACAGCACCTATATTTAAAAAATTTCCATCTCAAGACTGTCAGGTTTCAGGAGACACTTAGAACATATGTAGCGAGCAATAGATTAGTATCAGTTATTTCAAAATGTAGTGAGAAGCTGAGAAATTAGGTTTCGCATGTAAAAGAAGTATTTTTGATTGATTTAAAAAGTAGACTGTAAGTATTATTAAGCGATTTTGTATTTGCTTACAAGTTAATTGTGTTAGATGTCGATTTGAAATAAAATATTCTACTAAATAATCTTTTTCTATCATTCATTTTGTTCGTGCTTTTTGTGGACGTTAGTACTTCGAGGGTCGCAGACGTCGCTGTTCTCCTCGCGGATATCCGAACTGCCTTTCGAATCGAGATATCGCTTCGGGAAGATGGAGGCCCGACGTA
>JBCFXI010002033.1:0-32381 GCA_038496175.1 Ampulex compressa | reverse complement strand
GTATACCGTAGCTCTGGTGGTTCGGAATCCACCTTAAACAGTAGGTCCTAGGCCATATGACCTTAGCAGTCGGTGCCGAAAAATGAATAAAAAAAAAAAAAAAAAAAAAAATCATTGCTTCAAACAGCGCAGCGCAATTCTAAATACTCCTCACTGCTCGCTCCTAAGCGCGTGCACGCGACCTTCCCACAGTGCTGCCAACCGTGCGCGATGCCCAGATCTCGAATGGGCCGTAACCCAAATTGGTTTACAGAGATTTAATCGCCACAGCTGTGGATCCTCCGTCAAAAGGCCGTTTCGGTCGAGGCAAGGAGGACAATCGCGTATGCATGCAACAACCGCGCGATCCTGGAAGGTCACGTCCCTGCTGGCTGCGTCCAATCCCCTAGGCTTCCTAGTGTATTTCCCTGATACACCCACGGGCCAATACCCAGAGCCGCGTGGCGGCGTTATTACTCCAATAATCGAAAATCCTGATCGCCGTGGCGCACGCGATCGGACCGTTCGACGTTATCGCGCTAATCGGCGGCTCCGCACAATTAGCCGGGCGTATTTATATTCAGGGTGTAAATGCATATGCGGGCCCACGTAAATGCAGGAAGAATTGCCGTTCGTTTGGCGCACGTGCGCGAATTGCTCGATGGGATTGGCCGAAATTGTAATTCCAGCCGGAGAAGGATAATATCGTCCGGCTATTTCGGAGGGCATTTCATTAGGAAGATGTATCGATAAACACACTGGAACGAACCGTCATGAGGCTTGTGTCGAGTATTTTTAGCTTTGCACGTTGGCAGGCGTGGGCGAGTGTGGAAGTGATTTGAAATGTTGATATATAGCAGAGCCAGGTTTCTTGATTTTTGCGTGTCCTATGTGGCAAAGTTGAGGATAATGCGAATCTAAAGGTAATTTATACTCGCATCTTTCTTCTTAGAGTGCGCGATTAAAAGTGTACTTTGTAATTAAGGAGAAAATGCAGTAAGGCTATGCATCAATCCGAGGATGCTTTTTTATTCGCTTTTGAATTACTCGAGAAATTTATTTTCTCGGTTTATCGTGAAAAGATGAATAACGGAGATGTTGTGAAAAGGAATTTACTAAAATCTTGTATAGAATAGCGTGGTTTTTGAAAATACACGTAGCATGTAAGTTTGATTGTATAATTTCTACTTTTAGCTAGAGTTTGTTTAGGGAGAAAAGATTCATTCAATTTTTGATCGCTCACGGATCTTTGTTGGTACAATTCTATCGCTCATCGAAGGAAGAATATTTTCCGTGCAATATTTGCGGTGAAGTTTGAAGTAAAAGGCGATGGTAATGTGCAGCTCGCTTGACAGTCGTAAGCATTCGTGTCCTCCAATCCGCGAGGAATTTCAATGGTACCTGCATGCCGTACAGCAAAGTAGTTAATATCCCATCGGTATCCGGAAATATCTCGGGGGATCGCAATGGTGTCTCCGAGAATTCCTGTTCGTCTCCTCCACAAGTTCAAACTTAGACACGATGAGGTGGAAGCTTGAAATATTAATCAAGCGTGGTGCCCCGTCTACTTACGTCCGACTCATCAAACTTTCGCTCAAAGTCTTGGAGCTTATCCGGCAAAGTTCAAGGATCGATGAACCAGAACCGAATTTATATTCGGTAAAAGCCTATGGGCGCCAATCAAATATATCTCTGACGAATGTTTTATTTTCTTTCTCAGTTTATTGTAACAGCTCGTACTCCCTGGATACGCGAAATAATAATAATAATATATAAGTAATGAACGTATATGCAAATATAAAGTAGAATATTACGATGAGTTTGGAACAGAGAATAAGAGCACAAGCAAGAAAGTTTCCATAATTTTAAGAAGTATCAAGTCTAAGATTCTTCTTCTTTTATTTAACGTTTATAAATCTAATTTGTTATCTATCCTAATTATCCGCGAGAAACGACGTAGAATATATTACGCTTAGCAGCAAGACGTGGAAATTCCTTTCGAACACTTTCGATGTCATCCTCGCGACACTTTAAGTATGGAGATCAAATACCAGGTTCATAGCGCAATATAGGTCAGGATAGTAATAACATAAATTCTTCACAATGTGTCGCGTAATATTTTATTCTTAGGAAATATCCGCTGGTGAAACTCGTAGTGGTACAAATTTATGCGGCACGATCGAACGAGTATCCGGAGTTATTTCACTCCAAATCAATTTCCTCGATTCAATCACCGATACCTTGCTCGAAATTTTCTTGTAACTTTCATTATCCTTATACTCTCTTCTAATTATCCCTGTGCAACATTGTTCCACCAGAAAAGAGTAGATTCAAAGTCAGTATCAACCAATTAACCGTGGCGCCCTCGTTTGGATCAGAAAGATGGGTTTATTTTGTAAAATTGAAAATTCCATTACTAATATTCACTTATTTGGTTAACATAAACACATATTACATACGTATTAAACTAAAAGCGCAACAAAAATTAAATATTATCCATACAAAAGTAAGAATTTAAATTCCTGCTCTGGAGTCGGTTCAATCGGGGACGCACGAGCTTACATCAAATTATTCATATCTTCTATTCCTTTGTTCTATTTCCGCATAGCCTCGAAATATTCGAAACACCCTGAAACTTGAGAATACGTTCGGTTTTTCTCAAAAATTACAATCTAAATACCCAATACTCGCTACTTTATACCCATAACGAGTGTACTCGGCAATACACAAAATCGTGCCACTTCTCCTCGACGATTATACTCGTCACCGACAGTTAAAGAGTTGAGGCAGCCAATACCTTCCTCCAAGGATGGAAAGGGCGAAGAATTGATTAGCAGCGCTGCTCGCTAACCGAGGATCGTTCCTTCGACAAAACGCGCCGTTTCCCAGAAATTGGCCCTGTTAATGCCTCCTGGAGGAGATTCTTACCGTAGGATTTACGATCCCCCGGCCCTCAGTAACGCTCCTTCCATCCTTACGATCGGGAAATCGGTGCTGCTCCTCGTTCCTGGTCGAATCTTTGATCTGAAGGGGCCACTTGCTCGCAGGATACAGCCGCTTCGTCGTGGGGGGGTGGTGGAAAACGAAGCGTTTCTGTTACACGGCCAATACGCGGTTTCGAATCGAAGGGTCATTGAAATTCCGGCCGTCCTTCGACGATAATAAAGATAGGTACAACCATTGACGTTTTTCTCCCGGATGGAAGGAGGGCCTTCCATAAAACTCGTCCGGCGTAATACGACGATACTCGTGCGCCCTAAGCGTGACCGAATTTCCAAGGCAACCGAGGAGCCATCCTCGCGATCGTTCCCCGGAATTCTGGATTTTTATTCGACTCGACCTTAATCGCCATTGGATAGCTCGCGTAATTCATCGCAAAGAGGTTTGGAGAGGAGTGTCATGCTTGTCTTCTTTCAGACGTATTTTTTCTTTTTTCTCGTGTATCTAGTATTCTAGTATATGGAGTATACACTTCTTTGGGTTATCGATATCTTCCTGGTTTTCTATCGCTTCTTTTAAACCTAGGGATATACTGTTCGTGTTTAAGATACACGGTAAAGCGTATAGTTACTCGTTATATTATAATTATACACGCATCTAGAGAAGTTTCTCGCGGTTCAATCAGGAACAGCACTCTTTGCAAGAAAATCATAAAAAATCTTACACTCATACTCAACTCGTATTTCGAGGTTTGCATTATTCAGTTTCACCCTACGATCACTATTATACATAAATTACTTACTTAGTATACAGACACTCCTAAAATTCACGTTGCAATAATTTCCTTATAGTAACAAAAAACGTACACTTTAAAAAACCAAGCTTGACGGAGAAGCAATCTTTCATTCCCAGCATCTACCCCCGAAAGAAAAAAAAAAAAAAAAAAGAGAAAGGACCTTCTGGCACCATTCTCGCCTCACCAGCATCGAATCGAAGCATCGAACTATAGAAGGCATCGAATTATGCCGGTCTCGCCGATATTTACACCGCCAAAAGGCGCCTTTACGATCCCACGTCGCCTTTATGACGCGAGCCCGCGATAACTGTAATGGCCACTCTCGCAACACGAAGCGGCCCATTACCGTCACTCTATTTCACAGTTGATATCTCTCCTCTTTCAGGCCTCCGCCTCTCGCACCTCCTCCCCCCCCTCCCCTCCGCCCCTCATCGCCCCGCGCAACCCTCGAGAAGCATCGTACCTTGACCCGGCGCGTCTCGCGGTGCATCCGACTTCCGGCGGTGCCGATAAAAAACCGTAATGTCCTCGCTTACGTCGACAACGACTACGACCAGGAGGACGAGGACGATCTGGAAGCCTCGACAAAGGCGGACGATCCTCGTCCTCGTCGAGAGCGCGCGAGGGCTGGGAGAAAAGAGGGCGGCTTCGAGGGCGTTTTATCTAGGAACCCCTCCTCGATGTTTCGAAGCGAAAATTCCGCGACTGTCGAATGATTCTTCGCGTGTTTCAACTCTTTCGGGGGTTCTAGGGGGTGTTTTTGTGTGATAAAAGATTATAGCTTCGCTAATTGGTAGGTTTGAGAGTGAATTATGATTTTTTAGGCGTATAAAATATGTGTGTGTGTCTGTACTGTTCATTTTTCAGGAGCATAAAAAGTGTGTGTGTGTGCGTGTGTACTGTTCATTTTTCAGGCGCATAAAAAGTGTGTGTGTGTGTGTGTGTGTACTGTTCATTTTTCAGGCGCATAAAAAGTGTGTGTGTGTGTGTGTGTGTACTGTTCATTTTTCAGGCGCATAAAAAGTGTGTGTGTGTGTGTGTACTGTTCATTTTTCAGGCGCATAAAAATGTGTGCGTGTGTGTACGGTTGCCAAATAGAATTTAGATGTACAATTATTTACTTATCGTACCATCGTACTTGTGCCCGATCACTGAAAAGGTTAATATCCTACATATACAATCCGTAAACGAGTGACCTTTCCTCGCAGCAAAGCCAATAAATAAATCCAACCGAGCCGCGAGGGGTTGGGCGATCGCTCAAAAGCCTCGAGCGTACCGGCTCCAATATTTACACGAGCCTCCCCCATTATAAAGCCCCCCTCTCCGCTCATGTTCCAGGCGGAGACGCGGAGGAATCCAAGGGCTGACAGAGTCCAGAGTCGTGGTTCCGAAGTAGCGCGCATTCCGAGAAGCCGGGAGGAAGCCGAAGGCTGATCGTTGCCCGTCGCGTGTAACGAAACCTCCGCCAAGACGTCGACGCACGTGGAGCCGGCCAAGGGACGCAGCTCGGCTCGAAGCCATTCCGCGTGGTGGTTGCTGTCCAAGGCAGGCCAGGGGAGCTCTGGAAGGCGGGAGATGCGGCGTAAGTTGTTCAAGACGCGATACAGCACCTTCGAGCCGCCGGACATACGGAGATAGCGAGGAGGAAGAGCGGCAGAGGCCTCGAGGGAGAAGGTCCGCCTCGCAGCTCGAGCTCTGGGCCCAGGAGGAGGAAGATCCTGGCTTCCAGAGGAGGAGAGCCGGCCCTGGGATCGGGCAGAGCTTGAGCGACAGGGCGAAAGCCTGCGCGGAGGCTCGAGAGAGCTTCTTGGGGCGCTCGGGGCTCGGAAGCTCCTTCCGCGAGCCCGTCGAGGCTCGAGAGGAGCGCAAGGAGCGCGAGGCGAAGGTTCGAAAGAGCGACTCGTTCCTGAGGAGGCTCGTGAAGAGCTCGAAGGGCAACATAAGCGAGGGCTGCGAGAAGCTCGTGAGGAACATCCAGAAGAGCCCTCTGCTACTGAGGAGGACCTTTGGAAGAGCCGAGGGGGACTTCGAGGCCCCCAACGCGAAACCCGTGCCGCCGGTCAGAAAGAGTAGGTCCAAGAAGAGCCTAAAAAAGCCTCCAGAGAGTCTCGACGAGCGATCATCCAAGCAACCCGAAGAACCCGGTATCAGAACCGAGTTTCTGACCGAAGACGGATTCCTGCTCATCGGCGAAACCCTCAACTCCCAAGAGAACCAACCCAAACCCCTTGGACTCTCCTCCAACAGCCTCATCCCAGGCTCCTTGGAAACCCTCTCTGGCGTCGCCATCCCGGTAGATCAGCTCCACGAAGCCTCCAGCTCGGACAGCGTCTCCATAGAAGACGTGGAGGACCTCATTCGCTCCGAGGACAACCTGAGGCTCCTCCAGGAGCGTCTCCTGGTCAAAAGGCGCCTCGAGAAATCCCCCAAATCCCAGGAAAGTCAGTACCAGCACCATCAATCCCATCGGAAAACACCATTGTTAATCAACACCTCCAGGATAATCGATAAAAATCACCTGGAGGGTGATTCGACTTCCTCACCTGTTGGAAGACATCGCTTTCGAGGGGATCAGGTTTGCAAGCAGCCGCCAGAATTGGTCCAATCGGATAAGCCGAAGGTGCGTTGGAAGCCTTGGAAGCTGAAGCGCTCGCCGCCACCGGAGGACGGCCAGGTCCAGAGGTCGGGGAGGCACCTCCAGGTCTTCGATAAGAGCGGGTCAGCCGATAAGCGAGCGAGGGACGTGCTGCACGCGCCGTCGGCCGGCGCAAAATGCAAACTTGCGAATTTCGCGGGGGACAGCAGCCCGCGGGAAGGCGGCGCCGAGTCGGAGGAGAGCAGCGCGACTGGGAGAAGTGATTTTCGAGCTGAGGCCTTGGCGAGGGGCGGGAAGGGGAAGGAAGCGGCGGCGAGCGGCTGTCGAGAAGCGACTTTGGAAGAAGATGAGGCCCCTTCGAGCGGCGTGATTGGCGCGGAGAGGAATTTGGAGGAAGAGGCCCTGCGCTCGGTGAAGGTCGTGGCCTTGGATAAGTGTTTCGAGCAGAGTGGCTTGTGCGATCGATCCTGCGAGACTGGGATAGAGGAGGCTTTGGGGGGCGACGGGTGTTTTAATAAGGTGCATCGTGATCTTGAAAGGAGCTTCGAGCGGTGTATAGACATCGATTCTTCCTCGAGTAACAAACCCTGTGATCTTCGAGGAGGCGTGGAAGAGTGTACGGATCTCGACTCATCCTCTAAGGATAAACCTTTCAAGAGCATCGAACGGTTCGCAAACCTCGACTCGTCCTCGACCTTTGACTCTTCGAAGCTCATCGAGCAGCGCTTGGAGATCGATCATCCCTCGATCCACGATCTCAAAACCGAAATCCAGTACCTGGACCTCGACCAGCCCGCCAAGAAGCTTCGCGGAGAGCTCTCGCGCTCGAAATCCGCGAGGAGGACAGAGGGAAGGAGGTTCGAGCCTCGAATAGCCCGGAAGAGTCCGGATTCCGAGTCCAGGATGAAGCTAACCAGGATCAGGATCCGCGACAGGCTGATGCTCGCCTTGAGCATCTTCGCGATCCTGTTCACGCTGCTGCTGGTGATGGATCTCCAGATGGACCTCGGTTACAGCGGGCATCACCTGGTGCCCAGCCACGGGCGCGTCAGGATGGGCGACGATCCAGACGTCGACACGGTCTACAACAGCTTCAGGCGGAAGTTCCTGCAGAGGGTGAATGGCAGCAGGGAGCAAGTAAGCGGCGACGTGTCTGGCACGACGCAGAGCAGCGTCAAGGACTCGAATGGCGAATCGAGGAAGGATGTGAGAACCGAGAAGCCGGAAGTGCACGACGATTTCGCGGATTTAGTGGAACTCGTGGTGAAAGGTTTCGGTGTTAATGTTGACGAGGGTGTGGCGAGGATCAGTGGGGAGGATCACACGCCGAATCCAACGCTGGGGATGCTGAAGAACGTCAATCCAAAGTGAGTTCCCTCTTACGAATGATGCGAGATTTAGCGGAGGAACTTAACACTTGGCATGCGTGCAACGTACTTCTACGTTTTTCTGCGGTTTATTACTGGAGCGCGACTCGCGTAAAGATACGTGTTTAGTAGATTTACGCTAGGGGGCGTGTATGGTATAAATACCATGGACGTTGTACGTACGGTGTTTGCGTTGCTAGGCAACGCTTCGCATTGTTTCTTCCCAGAAGTCTCCTCGAGAGAAACGAGATGGTTTTCGATCTATCGCGATTTTATCCAACGATCAAAGTCCCGGGAGATTCGCGAAAAAAAACAGCCGCTGCGCGCCTAAGTCCGCCGCGAAGTATACGCGCATGCCAAGTGTTAAGTTCCTTTGTTCGTGTATTTTTTTTTCAATGCTCTGTTCAATTTTTCTACCCTTTATCTCGCGATTATTTGCATCATGCTCATCGCGTTTGGAAATTTTATTTTGCGCCTTTGGTCGAATCTTTAGGTCGATGGAGACGATATTAAGATTTCTGGGTAATAACAGGTGACAAGGAGGCACGATGAATTTATTATTCCCAAACTTTGTGTTAAAGATCCAAAGAAACCAACTACTTTTATCTTAGATAATATTCGACACCGTATACGTGTCTCACTCGTACTTTATAATACAGTATATAAAGGTCTCATTCGTACTTTATAATAAAGTATATAAAGATCTTTGCGTCCTCCAGAGATTTCTGCTCGTACAACAGCCACCACAATCGTTATTCCTATCCGCGACGAGGGATGCTTTTTTTTAGAACGCCTGACAATCCTGCATAGACGTTAAACAATTAATCGCAGCGGTGTCGCGGTAATCGGCAATCGAAGTCGTTTGGGAATTCGGCCGAGAACGTTTGCCCCCGATTCTCGAGACGATAGGTCGAACTTCTTTTTTCCCCTCGACGCGAAAGGTTTCGTTAGCCTTCTGTGGAATTCGCGTGCCGATATCGAAGCGCTTCGTTTGGTCGTCTCGCCTTCGCCAATAAATAATAAGCCTCCGTCCAAAAATCGCCACTTCGGCTATCTTATTATTCTCGGACAGTTCGATTTTTCTCTCGTTTCGCGACACCGCCGAATTATTCCGCGCCACGGTCTGCCGATTAGAGCTTATCTCTCTCCCTCTCTCTCTCTCTCTCTCTGGCTGCTGTTGTGCCACGTTTGAAAAAGTTGGAGATGCTCCTTGCAATGATCCACCTTGGCCTCTCCACGGGGCGTCTAAAAAGTACGGAGAGGATGGCAAGAGTTTTTACCGAGTAGTTTTATTTGATTTATTTTGTATAGTAATCTTATTTTATTCCAAGTAATTTTACTTGGAAGCGACGAGGAAGCTCTTCGATTTAACGATGCTTACTTTGATCTCTCCTTATTCCCCACTGGTCCATCGTATTTAATAATTTTGATAGTGATAGTTTGTGAAATATGTTGCAAGTGAGTAATAATATTTAAAGTGTAGAGGGGGACGTGAAACAGAAATTGCTTTTATACTGACCTGATATGAATTAAGAGTGGATCGAACGAATAAAAACTTAAGTATGAAAAGTTGATGAATTATGAGAATCTCTGGAGTATGTATTCAGAGAATCACACTTAATCAGTAGATTCCATGGTAAATCATTCGAGCGGTCTGCGCGCAAAAAATCGAGCGTACGAAAATCCGAGATTGATCGTGAATTTGCGGATGGAAAATTCCGATGGCCGTGTGGGAAAGTGAAATTGTTTACTCGCGTTTATAATGCAAGTTTTGCTTCTTGTATTCCGTGTTATTTAGCCTCGCTCAACGTGCGTTCCCGGAAGATCTAGTTTACTTCGTTTGAGAAACGCTTGATGCGTGCCGAGCGCGCCATCGAAATCCGAGGCGTCGCGGTGGCTCAACCTCGAGATAAGCATTTTTTCGTCGCTGTATCTGGATCACGAGAGAACTTCCATCCGCCAGTAAATAAGAATACCTCGATCGCGACTTTGCGCTTTATTTATTTCGTCGATCGAAGCGGTCCAAAGCCAAACAATACATACGTACGATCAGTCTGTATTCGAGAATCAATTCTAAATCCACCATTTACATTCGTTCATCGATCATCGATGCCCCTAAACGATGGATTTATCACTTAATTATCGTATAGAGACCAAACACGCGGAAACAGCGCTAACAATAACGCTTTCAACGTACACAAATACACGAGTAGACGGAAAGGTTGGAAACGTTTCTCTGCCCGCTTTCGGAATAGAGATTTCAATTGGACGGCGATAAAAAATGCACGCGCCTCGCTTTAATGCCGTGCGTCATGTTTATGCCACGTCTTAGAATTCTAGATGTCGAAACACTCATCCTCTCAATTAAACGAAGCACAGCGGAGGCGCTTAAAAATATTCTGACTGCGGAAGCGATTTGCTGAAAATCGAAGACCAATGGCGGATCGTACATTTCGGAGGATCGTGAAATATTTGATTTTGGCGAAGTCTATTTTTTTCTACTAATCGCCTCGCGAGCGAAATCACTTTCCACGCTTGTCCGTATAGCATCGGTAGAAGCGTACGCTTCTATTTTGGATAATACGGCCGTGGATGGTGCGATTGTTTTGGTTTATTAGCACACTGCGCGCCCCGCTAATGGAGCTATCAGCGTGAGTTAATAAACAAGAGGTCGCGAGTCCTTGCGAGCTTTATCGCATTGATGTCGAACGACCATTTTCTCGAAAGCCATCGTTTCACGCGCCGATTCTTCTCGGAATCGATGTTAACGCTGGAGCTGCTGGATTTATGTAGGCCATCGCTTGCGATGATTCATAAATTCGTTCGTACGCGGCTAGTATATTTACTCGTTATTCTATGTTGGAACTACATGAATATATTTATTAACTTCAGGTGTACGAATTTTTGATATTTTATACCGATGTCAAGAACTATTCTCCCTTGGAACGATTAAATACTTTTATTTTTTTGTGTTGCACTAACATTGCATGTGATGATTTATAAATTTGTTTGTACGCGGCTAGTATATTTACTCGTTATTCTATGTTGGAACTACATGAATAAATTTATTAACTTCAGGTGTACGAATTTTTGATATATTATACCGATGTCAAAAACTATTCTCCCTTGGAATGATCAAATACTTTTATTTCTTTACGTTATATTAATATTTGTACTTCGATGCAATCGCGGGGCAGAATAATTCCTCCTTAAGATATTTAATAACGCGCCTTTTGGAATTTTTGATGGAATTCACTTCGTAGCACGCGATGGAAATTTATGCGACGAAATGATAACCGTGCAATCTACTCGAATAATTAAATTTCCTTATGTGCCGCCGAACGTACGGCACTGGGAATATTGACCGAATAATCAAAAGGACAGGGATTTAAATTCTAGAGTAATCACCCTCGGTAATCACTAGAATTCTCGAATTTATTCAGATTGCTCGCCCGACAGCTTTAGCGCCGCTAACGCAAGGAATTCGGAATGGGTACAAAAAAATATCTACGTGAAAAAAATGACAGAAACAACCCATTCCCTGAAATGCAGATACATGTAAACGAAGTAGTGCGCCGCTGTATATATTAAAAAAAAAAAAAACAATTACAACCGAAATCTCAGTAGATCAACACAATCTACATACCGCAATAAAATCGCGGCCCTTTTTTGAAATACATTTGTATAGAACCGCGAATGCAAAAGCATTTCCAATCACCTCTAGTTTTATATATATATATATATAAATCGAGCGTACAGCATAAGTAAGCACGATTGTACTAATAAGTCTAAATTTGTGCTTCTCATACGACGCGTGTAATACACTCTTGGCTGGAAACTCGATCAAGGTGTATTTGCCTCGCTTCGACGATCGCTCCTACATTCATCCGAGTGTCCCTTACACCTTCACAGAAACGCTCCGAGGTTGCCATTATATACGATGGCTCCATGCGCGTCGGACGTTGCGATGATCGAAACGGACGGACAGGGAGAAGGGGCGATCAGGAGGGTGTCAAAGTCGTTTCACCCCCGAGATTCCCGGTTCGAAAGATCCACGAGGTTCCAGGGCTTATTAGACAGCGCGCATCGCCATTGTCCTTGCATTATTCAACGAGTAGTATTCCCTTCGTGGCTCTTGCTTTCCATCCCTGCTCTCTCTCTCTCTCTCTCTCTCTCTCTCTCTCTCTCTCTTTCTCTCTCTCCCTCTCCCTCTCCATCCTCCTACTTATCCTCCGTGGCTCGAGCTCGCAGGAGGGAAGCGCTTCCACACCCCTCGCTGTCCCACGGAGAGTCCTTTCTTTCGTTTCCCGTGACACGTTTACTCGGTTGCCCGGTAGCCGATTAGGGCTACGCAGAAAAATGTGTTCCACCGCGGTTTCTGCCCGCTGCCTGTTATATAGACCGGTCGTTATATAGCCGCGAATAAAAACAGAGAGGCCGCCATTATCGGGTGATTGATGGGCCGTTGGGTGAAGTTCCGAAAAAAAAGAGGGCCGGAGGGAGAGAGAGAGAGAGAGAGAGAGGAAGAGAAAGAGAAAAAGAGTGTATGAGAGAGAGACGGAGAGAGAGGGAGAATGAGAAAGAGTATGAGAGAGGCAAGAGGGACAGAGAGAGAGAGAGAAAGAAAGAGAAAAAGAGTATGAGAGAGGGAAGAGGGACAGCGAGAGGTAGAAAGAAAGAGAAAAAGAGTATGAGAGAGGGAAGAGGGACAGCGAGAGGTAGAAAGAAAGAGAAAAAGAGTGTTAGAGAGAGGGAGAAAGGGAGAGAGTGAGGGAGAAAGGGAGAAGGTCCGAACGGAGGGCCAACAGGAGCGTTGGACGTGCGTGAGCGGTAACCCACCTTTCGAAGTAAATACCTATTGTTGACTCTCGCCAAGGGATTGTTTTAACGTACATTTTTCAACCCGACGCACCCCTTTTTTTCGCTTTCGCGACACCCGCGTGGGCCGTGCGGTCGCATACGTCGACGCCGCGAGTGGCTATCGAGGCTTTTTCCGGATAAAAGTGGGACCGAAAGAGGGGAGGAGAGAGCGATCGAGCTCGCGAGGAGGACCGAACGATCGCATCGGGATTTATGTTTGTTTATCCGCCGCACTGGGCCGATCCCTGCTGGCGCGCGGCTCGATATCGGCTTTAAGCCTTTCTCAGAGGCGGATGCTTACAGCGAAGCCCCGCTGGAAGGAGTTTCGAGCATCCGTGGATCTTGCGCGGCTAAGAGAACTCGTAGAAAGTCAAATCGATCCTGCAGGATCGAAGTCGGTCAGAATTATCGGTTAAACGCTACTTAACCGAGGAAGTCTTTGCGCACTGAGACCGATGAAGATGCATGGTTAGATTTGAGTGTTACGCCGAAGTCTGGATTCTCAAAAGGCTGACAACTCTGGGGTCACTATCTTCTACCTGTATTTTTGTATTTTGTATTGTGTATTTTTGCTTCTTGGCTCGGGGTACTCGCTTATTTTGAAATTTTCAAAGGTATTCGCGCCTGATTGTTTTTCTTCGCATAAAGTTGTGTCTTTAAATTATTGTGCGATCATCGAATGAAAAGGGAAGCGTTAATTTGTAAGCGTATATAGTATAATAGCGGGAGGCAAAGTAAATGATCTTAGCGAGCGATGGCGATAATCAAGCGAGCAAATAGACGGATCGATTTGGTCCAAACGCTTAACGACGAGGGGGTAGATTGAATTAGCGCGCGGCGCGACGTATTTCTCCCGTGTCGAGCCGTAATCGGTTACTTCGCTCATTTCTCTCTGCTTGAATAAGATTTTGGAAAAACACAATGGAATTCACGTGATCGCGTGCCTCCGCGCAACTTTCTAGAATTTTGAACGACACGTTGCGTGCGTTTTACTCGGCGAAGGGAGCCAAACGCGCCATGTGTAACGTGGAAAATAAACGCGCGGTAATACTTGTAGGTTTAAACTTATCGCGAGCAGCAGGCGAAGCAAAGTTTCCGACTTTTCCATCAAAAACTCACGACCACGTTTACGCCCCGATTTTTATTTTATCTTAATGCAAAACTTCGGCGCGCCAGAACTGGCTTTGGACAATACACTGCGAGATGAGTTATACGCAGCGACCGAGATAAAAATGTGTACGATACGAAAAGGTTACTTTAAATACGTATCAGGTGTACCGGTATGAAGTAAGCGTTAAGATACAAATGCGTCGATAGGAAACATTTGTTGTGAACGAGTCTTAATTTTTTTTTTTGTTTGGTTGGCATGACACCTGTCAAACATATTTAATATATATCAAATCAATGAACAAACAACATCATATTTTCTCATCGTGTTAAAAATGTCGAATTTTTTTTACCAGAAAGTGATGATTTGCGGAAAGCATTAATTTTTTGTTAATACATGTAGATCTCGACTTCTTGCTCCTTTGACAGTTTCAAGAATTTATATTTTTTTAACATCACGAGCACAATATCCTCCCCTTAGGTGTGTTGATCAATGATCACTTGGTGCGCGACATCCTTTTAAGCGATCACCTCGCATCGCATCGTTCAAGCCACACACCAAGCGGTCAACGCTGATCCACGCACCTGAATGAAGAATCCCTCGTAAGAACCCAGAAAATACTGCTTACTTTAAATAAATCCAGGTCGCGAAACAAAATACACAAAAGTCGTGGACGGATGAACAAACACGCCGCGATTGATTACGCGAAGCGCAGTGCGGTTGCGGCGGTGTTTTGTGCCAACAACGAGCCGAGTTAAGTTACCGAATTTCCATCAGGCCGAACGAGAGCGCGTTCTCGTTCGAATTACCGTGCAGAACCGTACGATTTGCCCGGCCCTTAACACGATTGCGCCTTTTTCCTTGGGAACACGATTGCTCTCGGTCGACCGTGTTTGCAGAAACCGTCGATGCAAGTGGATCTTTGAACGGACGAGGCGCGGCGGATGCCTCTCGAGTTCCTCGCGGACCTGCCAGCATTCTTCGGCCTCTTTTCTCGCTCGAGCGGAGGAAAAAAAAAGGGGGAGGAAGAGGAAGAAGCGGCTAACAGGCAGAGAGCTGTTCCTTTGCCGTTCAACCGCGCACGGTGCTTCGAAATCGCGATATTCTGGCGAAAATACGAAGACGCTCATTGATTTGGATGGAAATTAGCGTATTCAAATTTTGTATGCCATCGATAACGAGGTTAAGGTTGGAACGATGGAGAATGAGATGGTAGATTCGATGATGTGCGTTGAAAAAATATTAGGATGACACGCATCTAGGTGTTCTTGGTCTCTGAGGATAGCGATAGGCAATGTGAAAGTAATCGTAATTTTTTTAAATCGGTCCTTTCCTTTCTCTATTCGGATTTTAGACTCACTTATTTTTACTTGTGTATTTTTGAACGTTCATGCGAAATTAAATAAACAGGCGGTAGCGGCTAATGTTTTCTACTCTATATTTTTGGACGTTTTTGCAGTAGCGAGGGGATGAACTTTTCCTCGTTCCTGCGCAGTTTGGAATGATATTATGTACAAAAACTTACTTTCCGACGAAGAGTCCATGGAAGGTATAATAAAAATCGCGATAAACTTTTTACAATAGTTTGGAAAAAGGGTCCGTTTACAAAAAGTTTAATGGAAAGAGGTATTACGAGAACAAGCGAAATCGGTTACTAAGAGAATCAGGAGACCGTTATGGATAACAAAACCGACATAGCCACGTACGAACAACTTTTTAGCAGCCTTCGACAATAGGATTTCTATGCAGAGCGCGTGAAAATTCCCGAAGACACGCTTTACACGGTGGCTCGTATCCAGGATTTTTGCACCGTGACTAAAAACTGGGTCTGAAAAAGACGCGCGCCTCGTCGATCCATTTTCCTCCCTCACGTTCATTACGCCTCTCTCCGTTTTCGCGTCCGCGATGCTCCGGCTACGAGAGAGGCGAAATGTATCATTACGATCTCTCCTCCTGGCGGAACATTTTTCTTTCTCGAGGAGCACGTTGAAGGATCGATCTTAAACGCTCGCGCCGGCTCTTCCCCCTTGGCCGTCCGCCTAATGAATTATTTTCGATAAATGGATCGATGTCTTCGAGTAAGAAGCGAAGCTGTATTTTCTCGGTGGAAGTCGGTTCCTGACTACGCCTATTTTCAGTTTCTCGCGCTTTTAGTTACGCGCCTTGGTAAGACGCGTTGGACGAAGTTCACTGCGTGATAAGTTAATCGTCATCGACTCTCCACGAAGTGGATTCGAAGAATATAAACTATCATGGTGAGTCTAGTTATTTCGGTATATGAATGGTAAATATGATTGGTCGATACGGAAAGGTGACGAACTGTAATTTTATAATTATATGGAGTTACGTTAATTGTGTTAAAATCATTAATATCGGTATATTCTCCAAGCAACCTCTTAGGATCGCGATATCGTGCGAAAGGGTAACGTGCCAGTCGCGCGATAGCTCGTAATTTCTTTCCCTCCCCCTTCCATTTCCTTCCTCAAAGCTTTATAAACTCCACTGCAAAACTACATCTGTACTTAATTAAATCCAAGGAAAGTCTTGCTATTTCTTTTAAAACGATCCTTTGTCACCCAGGGCAAGACGTTCTTAATTTTCCTCGCAACGAACGTGTTTGCTTTAATAACGCAGTGATTTAATTACATTTTTAATTACGCACCGCGATCCTTCTCGCCGACGCGTGCGTACCTGCCTACGTAGGCCCATCCAATAAAGGGCCTTTGCAGTCATCGTGGCGTGAACGCGCGCGAAAGCGCATTTTTCCACGGAGCCCCGCAAGGGCGTTGCTCCAATTGGATTCGCGGATAGAATGTCCCTTAATTTGAAACGTCGCGGCATCCTGGGATGCGGAAATTCAAATTTGTATTTAAGGAGGGCGCCGTTTATAGCGACTCGGCACGGGGTTGAACAATGGGCAGCGACGCTTTGAGAGTTTATAACCGCGTTGCTTTGGCCCATTTATCGGGCTAATGACCGACGTGGTAACGTCACTCGCAAAGGCAAAGCTCCTCCACCCCCCCAGCCCCCACCCCCTACCTTCATCCCAACGTGCGCTAAGCCCCGGTATCCGTGGACAGGAATCGAAAAAACGAAAGAAGAAGAGAGAAAAAGGAGGGACGGTCTAAAGCCCCGACTAAGTTGTCGCGGCGCAACTTTATTTTCTTCCTCTCTCTCTCTTTTCTTTCCTTTCTATTGTACTTCTTCTTCTTCTTCCTCTACTTTTTTTTGCTTTCCTTTTCTTCCGAACGCTTGACGAAAAATCACTAAACCGTCGGATACACGCTCGGATGTTCTACTGGAAAAGTGGCAGGGCTTGCCGCAATTAAAATACCGTCGCGCCCTTCCATGGAGGTTCGTCGTTTTGGAAGGAAAGTTGGGAAGAGCGAGCGAGGGGAGGGGAGAAAGACTGAGCGGTAATCTTCCCAGTTGCCAGAATTTTCTCGATCCATTCGCTATATCATTTTTTTCGTAATTATTTCAAATTTTGTTTCTCGCCAATGTATGTGCACACACACACACACACACACACACACACACACACACACACACACACATATTTATTATAGTTATTTATTATAGTTATTATTACAAGTTATTTATTACCCAGAGAGCAAGAAAAAGAGAAAGAAGGAGAGAAAACGGTACTCTCACGATTTGCCAGACCCTCGATCCTTCCACCGTCCGATAAGGACTCGTAATCATTCGAAGTCTTTTTTATCAGCGTCCCGAACGCGGATAAATAATACCCCGGGGGTGGATTCCCCCCCGTCGTAATTTTCCGTCGGACACGTCGAGACATTTCATTAAGCTTTTGTTCCTCACCGTGCGGGTGGAGAGTCGGCCACATCGTGTCCGGTAAATAAATTATTTCCAACCCGCCTTACGCCCCAGTCGGATCGCGTCGAGAGGTCGATTAATTACAGCGGAGGGTAGCTAAGAATTCCGGGAGCGAGGTATGCGTGGCTGCTGCCCGATTTAAAGCGTGCTTTGTGCGTGAGAGATGCATCTAGGAAGCGGTTCTAAAGAGGAATGCATATGTAACGGGGGAAAATGAGCTTTGCATTAGAGATTTATGACAAACGGAGTGATATCGCGTTGATAGTCCGTTGAATCGCCTTGAAACATCGATTAATTATAAGAGGAATAGTTGGACATCCTAGAAGCGTTGTGTGCCTGACCGCGACTAGTTTTTTTTAGAATTTTAAGGGTTCTTTGCGCGTGCAGTGTGCATTTAAAAGACTGCTCAGGAAAGAAACACGTGTATGGCGAAGACAAATAATCCTTGTATCAAAGACTTGTCAGAAAGAAAGCACTTTTATTCCGACATTTAGTCCCATTACATTAGCATGTCGATTAATTGCAGTAGCGATGGTACAAAAAATTCCTGAAACGTGGTACGTTCGATTGCAGAGAGCTCTTTCGGAATTAAAGACCACTATCAACGTGCAATGTGACTACGTTTCGAAAATCGCCAAATCGAAAAACGCATATGTAACGAGAAAAACTAGAGCTTTTACCAGAGATTTGCGATAAACAGATTATTTTTATCCCGATATCCGGTTGAATCACGTTCGGCCACTGAATAATTACAATGGAAATTGTTACACATCGGCCGCAGGGACCTCTTCCGGATTAAAAGGGTGCCTCGTGCGTGTAATATGCATTTAGAAAATCTGCCAGAAGGCAAACGTGTGTTCGAGTAAACTCAGGAAATCCGTGCAATGCCATTCGCGTTCCGCGTGTCGGGAAAATACCGGTAAATAAATTATTTCTGTCCGGATATCCGACTGGACCACGTCGAGACGTCGATTAATTACGGCAGAAACGATTAAATATTCCAGGGCTGTGGTATGCGTTGGCTCCATATAAAGGTTGCCTCGCTCGTGTAATGCGCAATTTAGAAAGTCGCTCAGAAGGGGAATATATAATATGTCAGGAACAAATCGGGAAGTCCGCGCAATGGCGATAATTCTTCTGTCGAGAATCTACGACGAGGAAGTGATTTCCATTCCGGCAACCGATCGCAGCAGGTTCTGACGTCGACAAATTATATTTCAATTAAAAATCGGGGCCAGCTAAGATTTCCGCGATGGCGGAATGCGTGGGCGCAGTGCGATTTGTCGGAGTTAAACGACCTTCCGTGCGTGCATTATGCATCTAAAAAGTCGCTCGCCGGTTCGCGATGTGTGTCAGAGAAAAGTTGGAAAGCGCTCGAAAGTGCATTAACGATCCTCGCGTTGCGAACTTACATAACCGAAAGGAAAGTGGAGAATTAAAGTTTTTAATTCGGAAATAGGAGAAACGGAACTGGTGATTTTTGTCCAACAAATGTTTTATCATCGAGTTATCAGTTCTCGCATAGAATACTGTGTTGGAAAAGTAGTCAAGTAGCAAAAAAAGATACGAAATAAAAAAAGGTGAGACGTGTGTGTGAACACATAATTTCGGCATTACATTATCCAATGCGATCGTCGCGTTTGAAATATTTTTCGAGACAGCAAATCTTATTCGCATTGTTGCTCAAAAATAATTGTAACATATACGTCACATCGCTCGAATAAATTACAATCTTCATCAAATACAGTATGCCTGAGGGGGGAAAAATGAAGCTGCGTATATCGCGCGTTTACCTCGTAAACATCAAAACCAGTATCAGCGTCGAGTGAATCTCAAGCTCTGCGATTAACGCCCATCACGCATCTTTTTCATCAACTGCACGTCACGAACAGGGGTTCATGATAACGCGATAATATTGGATCGACCGAAGCGAAACTATACTTTGGTTATAACCCATTGAGTTGGGTATGCATTTCATACGGATGTCCAAAGCTCCTAATATAACTAGAGAAAGTTTTGGGGATACTCACGCGTGTTTCAAGTTAGATTTACTCCTTGCGCGCTATATTCGCGAAGATGGGAGTATTCTGCGTACGCTCGATTCAAGTACCACTCCTTCTAATTATATTAAATGCAGGTTAAATTAAATTAAAAACTGACTTGCATTACCCTTTGAAACACTCGGGCGTCGTCGTGACTGGCGCGTGATTCTCAGGTTTGTTACGATTTGTTGTAGGAGTATTTAACGCGCTCGACGACGAAATCTTGCAACTGCAACATCGCAAGTTCAGCATTATCGAAAAGACTCCGCTTCGCGATTCTTTCTGTCGATGAGAAAAAACATGGCCGTGGGAAACGCCGGGATTCCGTCGATTTTAATTAACGATTTTCCCCCATCGATGAATTCGCAAACTAATTAACGAACTCGAGCCGTTATCGTCGGAGAAGTTTAAAAATTTAAGAAAGTCCACGGCGCATCGAAAGGAGGAAAGTATCGAGTCCAAGATTTCTACGGAGGCTCTTAACTTCTCGACAAAAATACAAGCCATTGATGATCGGTGCTCTTTAATTCGGAATTGAGAGCGGCGTATAGAAAAACCGATTGGAAAATAATCTATCGAGAAGTGTGTATAAAGTAAAGTGGAAGATTTTATTGAAAAACAAGCCGAATAATAACGAATCAACGGATCTGTTCCGTATTGTGTTGCTTATCGACTTTAGCGGTGTTTCGGGTACCCAAAAATATTTTTTCGATATTTCCCTGCACAGTTCTTTTTTTTTTTTTGATGAGACATTCGATCGATATCGGTGAGCGGGGAAAATATTTCAATGGGACAGGGGGAAAACATTAACCATAACCAACGTGCGATTCACACCGATCGAAATCAGTCGTACGTCGCGTTAAAAATCGAAAAAAGCTGCACGAAGAAATATTAATACCACTGTAGCAAAGACGTTTTTTTTTAATTCAAAAATCGATCCTTTCCTACGGGTAAACAGAATTTTCATCAACTACCTACAATCGCGCAGCTCTTAAATAAATCATGGAAGGTCCGCTAAGTTCGAGTAATTCTTCTAAAGAATCGTAAACCACTCCGTTCGACTGCCACGGTAGCTGTAACCTTCACCCTTTACAATCGACGCACCCTTTAAATTTCGACCATCGGACCATCCTTCAAACCCTCTTTCCGAGTAATCTCACGTTTTTAAGGTAAAAGGCAGAAGTTGTAAAGTTTATAACAATCTTCTATAGATTATTATCATAGACATCATAGTATTATAGTACTTCTCCTAGTTTATAATAACCTTTTACGATCGACATATCTCGCAGATTTCGACAACCCGATCACCCTTCAACCTCCCTTCCCGCTTAATCTCACGCTCTCAAGAGAAAAGACAAAAGTTCAATGCAAGCCAACGCATCCGTCCAAGATCACCGAGTAATGACTCATTTACAATAATCCAGGAATCTCGCAAGAAACTTGGTCGATTCAGGTAAAAGCGCTTAAAGAGAGCGTCGCCCCGAAGCCTTCCTAGATTTAAGGCCACAAAGAGCCGCCATCGCGTCCCCCGGAACTGGACCGCGGAGACTCGAAAAATTCCCAAGTCGGCGGCCCGCGGAGTTTTTCAACTCGCTCGCCGATTATTCTCCGATCGTTAAGCACTCCGAGGCGAGACATCTCGATGAGAAATGGGCGGAGCCGTAAGAACTCTCCCCGGGGACAGGAACGAAGTACGATCGTTCCGACTCCTTTCCGACATTAATTAATAGTTTATTGCGCGAATTAATCACTGTCCACTGTTGCCGCTCTCCTCCTGCCGCTTCCGGTCGTATAACGATCGCCCGGGCGAATTCATCGGCGCAATTAAAGGAGAGTTCCTTACTTTTCTTGCTCCACTGAACGCCTCCTACCTCTCTCTCTCTCTTTCTCTCTCTCTCTCTCTCTCTCTCTCTCTCTCTCTCTCTCTCTCTCTCTCTCTCTCACTCACTCTTTCTCACTCTCTCAGTCTCTCAGTCTCTCACTCTCTTACTCTCTCACTCTTTCACTCTCTCTCTCACCCTCTCACTCTCTCACTCTCATTTTCACTCTCTCACTCTCTCACTCTCTCTCTATCTCTTTCTCCTTCTCTCTCTCTTTTTCACTCTTTCGAGTCTTCCAACGGTTATACACCGGTCGCGGTTATAAAACCGCGCATTCACGCGGCATCGCGTTAATACCCTACCAAGAGGGCGCCTCTGTCAGCCGTCGATGTTTCATTCGCGCGAGCTTTCTCTCGGGACGGAAAGGAGAGCAGGCCGGATCTGGCGTAACAGGCGCGATTCAGCGTTCCTCCTTCCTTCGGTCCTGGTCCCCTGCGAAGAATGCGCGGAATATCGGGGTCGCGGTCCTTTCGCGATCGCGTGAAAAGGGGGAAGGCAGGGGGTCGAGGGTCGGTTATTCAGGGGAACACCGGCTCCCCCTTTTCCGCGGCCTTTCTCCCGAGGGGCCGCCGATTAAAGCCTCCCGGTGTCGAGGTTTCCTCGGGGGAAGATCCCAGGTTGAGGGCGCGGATCTCTTTGTGGCTCCTCGGTGAAACCACCTTGGGAGATGCTCTCCTTTGGTCAACGCGCGAATGCCCGTGCAATTAGTGCGCCGGTTGGCGGCCGGAGCGCGAATGCGCCGCTGCTTTTATTCCCCCTTTCTTCCTCCCCCTCCTCCACCTCCTCCTTTCTTTTTGCCCCTCGTTCCCTTTTCTCGACGTTGTTAGGCTCAATCGCGCGGAACGAAGGGCAGGCCGCGCTGGCCGATAAAAGGGGCTGCGCGAGTTTCGTGCATTGGGCGTGCAGCTTCTTCGGTCAAGGGGCCTTGCAATTAATGTCGCGGTACCGATGTAACGAAAAATGACGGCAAAGGATTTAACGGGGGCTTTGGAGGTTCCGTTGCGCGGACGGAATGCGGAATTGGAATTTTTTCTCTCGGGTCCTTTGGGGATTGTAAGCTGGAACGTTGTTTTATAACGAGGAATTGGGATTCTCGCGTTGGAGAACGAGAGGTTTGAATCTTGGCGGTCGAAAGGAATATGTCGGTTAAGTTAGCGTGAGAATTAGCGAGCTAAGTGTTATCGCTTTTTATGTGGAGTTATTGCTTTTTTTCTGTGTTCATCGCTTAATGTAAGAGGCGTGGAAACAGTTTTGGCGACAATTTGTTTGAGGAAGTGTGTTCGATAGAGGAATCCTGATAAGAGAAAGAGCGGCTCTTATGGTTTATATTACTGTTAATTTCTTCGATGATGGAGATATACGTGGAAATTGATCGTGATTTGCGTTCGACGTTCATTCGTTGATTTTAGGCAACGAATTCAGAGGAATGCTAAATTTTAAACAATATTGGCGTATCGCAAATCGAAAAGCGAATAAATTTGATCCGCACGTATATGTCTGTGCTATTTGAAACCATGATACGATGAAGAGCGTTGCGTAAAAAATTTCGCGGGAAATCCGTTAAAAACAAAACCTGAGAACTTTTTCATCCCATGTGTAATTCTATTCATTTTATAAGCGGTTTATCGGGGTATCGTGATATCGCATTCGTGTGATAAAATCCCGCGAAAGTTACTCCCACGCATTTTTTAGAATTCTCGCGTAACTCCGAGGCGTCAAATTTGTTTTTCCTATTGACAATGCATATGTATCGTATATTCATAAATAACAAATTTGTTTGAATTTTGTATATTTTCTCAAAAAAAAAAAAAATAAATAAAAATAACGGTATAGTTTGTACAATCGCGACATACGCTCATTACTTAAATAAAATGCGATAAAAAATATACAATCCTTTGTCTTCGAAGAAATAATGTTTTAATATTTATGAAGTACGCCTATGTTTGAACACGAGTCTTTTATAAATTAACGTACACGGAAGGCACATTTCAAGTATGTTTATCATATTTGATGACATGTCGCAGAACTCTTGGTCTCGTCGAATAATATAATTAACGTGAAACGAGGTTACATACATTTAGGAAGAATGAGACAGTAGCGGGCATACCGACGCATGCTGCGGTTGTTTTACTTTAGTTTCTAAAAAAAAGTTGAACAGCGTACCAAAAACACGTCTACGTTTAAAATTTTTGTAAGCACTCGCACGAAGAATTTTTCATACGAGCATCCTTGAATATCCTGGGTGTATATTTGCACGTGCGCGCTCATTTATAGTTTTTAGTAATTGCATTTAAGTTAATTAAAGCATTCGCATTCAAATTAACCATTTTACAGCGTTCTTATTTTCGAGAGATTGTTCGTTGACAACATTTTATTGAATATCCTTAGCTAATACTTGGTTAATCCTCGATTAATCGCGTAATGATTGTGGAACACTATAACCAAAAATCATCGGTATTATACCACGCGATATTCATAAGACACTCGCTTGGACTGATCGTAACAACAGTCAAAATGCGACTCATTTGCACTAACATCGCATGAAGAAAATAAAAACACCAAGACATCTATCGATACCTCGTTATTCAATCGATCATTATACCACATATAAGAACGATCTTAAAAAATACTAGTATAGCAAAAAAGTACATCTATCTTAATAAAAAAAAATCCTTGTCAGATATATACAGTCTTTCGTATGTATCAATAGACTCATTAAATCCTATACCTACACTCATCATACCTATTAATCGGACTTGTAAAAGCGTGTACACCTTTAACGATAAAAAATTCAGTATCACCTGGACATCCGTGTCCAAAAAATATCATCCATCCAAAAATCTGCAGTACATTTCCCACGAAATTAGCTTCAGCACTTTTTTCGATACATACACACGTCAAACCGTATCGCGGTCTCGACGCAAAAGTGTTCGACGATTAGATACCAGGAACCAACAGTCCTCCGGCCCATCGCGAGGAACAATGGATTCGCGCTGCAATTTTATTCTCGACGACGGGAATACGTTGTTATCGGGTGGCGACAGGGCTGGCGGCACGTTTTTATTGGAGGGGGCAAGGTTGGGCGATCAAGAGTGACGACGACGAGAGCAAGGGGGTGGAGGTGGCCAGCGCTGGTTTATCGCGCGTGCACGCATGAGTTAGGCCCGGTTGGATGCGCGCGGATGAAAAAAAAACGTTATTAAACGACTCATTTCGGTAGTGCTTCGTTTTATGCACATCGACGGACAAGGGGAGAGAATCATCGTCGAATAAGCTACGCTCTTTCGACACCCTATTATTAAAATTACAATGTTTCCTATATTCGTATAGAAACGAATCGCAGCAAAACCATTGTCTCCTTTTCAAATTAACACGATTCATATTTTTAAAAGGTAAATAACGCGGGAACTACCGAATTGTATAAACATAATGCTAAACTCATTCGGAACACATTATTTTCCAGCTGTATTTATAATTTTGACCACCGCGCCTCGCGCAACTGGTTGGCTTTGCGTAAAAATACTCGCGCGAATAAACCGCTCTGCAAACGCTATTACGATTCGTTGACGCGCCACCCGGTATAAGCGGCGCCTGGTGGCGGCTGGAAAATTTTCAGCCCCCCCGCTTCTGGCGAATGTTAAAGGGCGGCGCGATTGAGAACGCATATATTTCTTAGGGGACGCTGTTTTTTTTAGCGGATGCCATCAAAAGAGGCGCGAGGCTCGTGGCGTTCATTGATCCGGCGACATCGCGCGGAAAATTCCCGGGCGATGGGAAATGGTGGAAAAGGGCTAGACGTTTGCGCGGGTATTAGGAAGGTCTGTGAGCTGGCGCAGACCTTTTTTTTTTCAAGTTATCGCGGAGTTTCTCGAGGACGGCAGAAATGTGGCTGGTGATCTCGTCTGTGCGCGGGGAGAGGAGGGCCGTGTTCCTGTACGACGCGTCGCACTTTGATCTTTCGAAGCATTCCTGGCCTCCCGTTACGCGTTTATTTCACGTTTTCCCGGAATAACGTTTGCGCGTATCTTATTACACGTTGCCTTCGTTATTGGAATTGTATCGGTTACGCCGATTTGCGTCGAGGAGGGATTTGGGTCATTTTTTATGCGTGCGATTCAAATTTCTCCACTCAACGATTCATTATTTGGAGTGCAATACTGATATACGTTCATACGTTTGCACGGTAAATAAGAATGGCAATTGTATGATTCGTGCAAATGTTTCAGGGCAATCGTAGTTAGCAAATGTTTCAGGGCAATCGTAGTTAGCAAATGTTTCAGGGTAATCGTAGCAATTATTTTTTTTTCCCGATTTGTTCCTTGGATATGCGCGTATATGTGCACCTGGAAAAATCTCTATAATTGTAAGATTATTATCCTAATGGGATAGATACAGCCGTGATTGGTTGACGTGAAGGATCGTGATAATGCGTGCCGGAGTAGCTTTTCGAAAGTGCCGTTACACAGAGGAGAAGTGCGAGGAAATATGGGTGAGTAAATATATTCGGGAGGCGCAGAAAGACGCGGCTGAGCAAATACTTACCGGCGGTGTATATTGTTCGAATACGTGTATCGATGGCGCATGCATATTCCATCTATCAAAGAAAGTACCACCACTTTATAGAGGATAACGCTATTCTTTTGCCGTCTTCACTCTGCCGATCGAGGAATTCTAAGAAAATCCAGAGACGTCTTTGAAAAGGGAAGGACTGTTAAAGAGCCGTGACACATATCGTTCGTCTAATCATGATTTTTGCTAAAAACAAATTATTTTTTAATACATCGATTATCGAGCAAAAAGCAATTATATCTCCGCCTTGATCAACTTGAATTAAATCGTAACATCAACATGTATCATCCCTCTATAAATATTTTAAGCTTCACACTTGGCTGGAATCTTCTACTTAAAATAAAAAAACACGTACAATATTAGACACGCGTAGGATGTCAACGAGTGTTATTAAAAATACGTACGTTTCTAAAAAAAGGGAGACTTATGTAGAAAGAATGTAACACATTTATCCCTATGATAAATTGATCACCCTAATAAATTATTTTCCCAAGCTTGTGCAACATAGTACGCAATCCTACATCCCACACGCTTCGCACTTCGCATCGACCACTCGGTTCCTCCATGGCAATTTCTCAAGAATTATATCAAAACGAAAGGATCAGAATCTCAGAAAAAGAAACATATGTACGAAATCGTGCAGCGATCGAACAAGTCGGTCGAACTTCGATAATCGGCATTCGCGACGGGGCGACCGAGGCTGAATTTCGAGGCGAAGTACGTATACGCCGCGATAAAAGTACAAGTTGCCGGTAAGGACGTTAAATCAAGTCGTTAGAAAGTTTTCTGGCTCCCGTAATGGCCGGGGACGGTTTAAAATGCCGCTTGTAAAGTGAGGCTTACTTATGTAAATCTACATTGTGTCGGCGTGGAATGAAAAATTTATTACTCGAAAGTTCCTCCCGGAATGGATACGGAGGAAGTGACTTAAACGTGTGGTTTACGGCCGAGGCCGCGGGAGTGGCACCGAGTAATTCCAAATTTTTACCGTTTCATTTCTATGTTAATCGCAGTTCTGCGCGCGAGAATCCCCACGAAACTCCTTAATTCTTTACGCGATCGAAAGAACCTCACCCTCTATACTATTAATAAGTTTTAAAGAGCAAGTACTCGCTATTGGCGTCTTTAAAAACTTTGAGAATTTATTCAACGTCCACTGTAGCTGTAGCTGTTTATTCGGAATATAGGACAACCAAAATACTTCCTGCTTAGTATATGGAAAATATTGCGAGTAAGAAGGCTTTTCTTTCCTGGTGGATAGCGAGACTGCATTTTAGGCGAAAACCTGGTTCTAATATATAATTTCACTTTATTCGGACGGATCAAACACCCATGCTTTACTCCAAGCCACTCGCACCCTGGAATATCACGTTTGACGTGGACTGTATAATGTAATCCGAACCACGATATTACGAGATAATCCCAAGCCGAGAGCGCCTTAACGTGCCGCTATAAAATTCCAAACGAGAGCGCGATCGTACTTGACTTTATCGTATTATCGCAATCAGCGGTTATGAAGGCGATCGATTTCGGTTTAATATACGCGTTCGGTGACATTTTATTCCCAGGAATCGGACAGCTATCCTTTACGCCCAACCATTGTACCGCGTTTGATGTAGATCGTATAACGCAACGCGGACTACGATATTACAAGATAATCCCCAGTCGAGAGCGCCTTAACGTAGCGCTATAAAATTTCAAGCGAAAGCACGATTGTACTCGAGTGTATTTTATTACCGCGATTAGCGGTTATGAAGGTGATCGACTTCGGTTTAATACGCGGACTCAGTGAAATTCTACTCGCGCGAATCGTATCTTCCATAGCGAGCTATTATACCGCGCTTTGATGTAGACCGCATAGCGTCATCCGGACCACGATATTAAAGGATAATCCCAAGTCGAGGGCGTCTTAACGCACGGGCGTAAAGTATCAAGCGCGATTCTACTCGAGCGCATTTCACTATCGCGATCAGCATTCGCGAAGGTGATCGATTTAAGTTTAATACGCAACCTCGGGGACACTTTGCTCGCACGAATCGGGCGGCTATCCTTTTACGCCGAGCCATTATACCGCGTTTGACGTGGACTGCATAACGCGGTGGATGTACGGTAGTAGTAGTATAATGTAGACCGCGATATTACAAGATAATCCCGAGCCGAGAACGCCTTAACGTACCGCCATCGCCATAAAGGCTCGAACGGGAGAGCGCGGCCGTACTCGACTTTATCCTATTACTGCAATTAGCAATTATGAAGGGAATCGATGCCGCGTTTTTTGCCCGCGCGGAGTGCCCAGCGAGAAGGTTAAAAGCCAGCGGAAGAGGAGCGGGCTCACGAGGCTACTCGGATGCACGCTCGTGTGGATGAACTTCATTAAAAGAGCTGGCTCCCGAAATTTTTCCCCTCCGCAGTTTCGTTGATCCTCCGAGGGACAGCCGTTAATTAGAGGGTCGGAGGGACGAAACGGTCAGCCCTCGTACGAGCGAATGGGAGGAAGGAGCGGGCTCTTTAACCCTTTGCACTCGCACGTTGAGTCACGCTCGAGATAGAGATACTCGGGAAAAAAGTTCGCGTCGGTTTAAACTCGAGTAATGATTACGGCAGGTTGGGTATCGAGCGGTATGGTATTTTTAGGGGATACAAGAATTTGGAGTGTGAAGTTTTAATTGATGGGATTCCCGTTTGCGCACTCTTTTTTTTAAAGGATGTTATTATAAAGGCGATGTTGAAAGATGTCGCTGGTGGATAACTCGCGAGATGGCTTTGAGTGAAAGTGGTTAACGAATAAATCGTAATGTCTTTATGTACTTTTATGGGATGAGTTTGAAAAGAAGATGTAAAAATAATATAAACGGTTTTAATGTATCGTATTTGTAATGTAACTGTAATCTACTCTGGTTATGTAATTGCATATAAATTTAATAATTAATAACAACCCTTTGTACGATATATTTTAAACCAAGGTACGACGCAGAGCTTCACGTCACAGAGCCACTATACTGACATAATGTTAAAAATAATAACACGCGCAAGAGCATGTAGTAGCATAACCTTGAAAACTGCAAAATGCACGAAAGCCACTATAGTGGCGTAACGTTGAACACCACAACATACACGAAAGCCACTGTAGTGGCGTACCTGGCATAGCTCTAACACGCACGAAAGCCGCTATAGTGGCATAAAGTTGAACACGACAACACAATACACGAAAGCCACTATAGCGGCGTACACGGCACAGCGATGGGATGCACGAATGCCACCATAGTCGCACACCGGTACTAAGAGGTTAATTAGAGGGTTGGAGGGACGAAACGGTCAGTCCTCGTAGAACCGAATGGTAGGAAGGAACCGGCTGGGGACCTCTTTAAAAAGCCGCGCTGGAGGGCACGCATCATAAACCCAGGATAAAGCGCGGATCGCGTAAATCATTTCGAGCCCCGGTCTATCGTGACTTCCACTCCACGAACGATGGGAAACGTTTCCAACTGGAGTACCTCACGGTCGACATGCATTCCCGATTACCCTCGAGTGCCAACGCACGTAAAACGAGCTCCCAGGGGCCGGGATATCAAGTCCCCTGCCCGATTCATTTTCGTTTGGCCAGCTACGCAAGATTCTCTCATTATTCCTCGTTTTCTGGCCAAGGTCCTCCTTGTTACCTCAAAATGGCCGCGGTATTAGCGCGTTTTGTGCCGGGCTGCCCGCCTTGAATTATTCTCGACCGGTTGTCCGTTGGGTCGTGTTTGGGGTGTTTTGCAACGCGAGGGTTCCGCTTTAGGAACGAGGAGGAGGCGAAAAAGCAATGGTTAATTTCGTGGGAACGTGAGTCCTGTTCGACCTTCTTTCAAAATTATAGCCTTTGCATTACGATGATCCACGATAGCTCATCTTTATAGGTCTACGAGATGATCGGTTTTGGTTTATATGCGAACGATGATCGAATAGGAAACGTGTTTGTGAGAGTTTTGTTTGTTACTCTTATGTCCATTCGAATTGGATTTGTCGGTTTTGAAACGTCTGGTGTAGGGCTTAGAATTATAAAGGATTAGTAATATGGTTTGAAAATTGGGTAAATTAGGAGATACTGTGGAGTTTGAATATTTGTCTTGCGATGTTATGAACCGTTAGACGTAGAAATTGTAGCGCGTGTCAATCGGTTATTTAGTTTTATTTAAAAGCGGAACGTCCTTTTCCATTAAAGATCGAGCCGATAAGCACCCGAACTGAGAAATGAATGACGTATTAAATTCAGAAATTTCTCATAACAGGTTGCGAAAGTCGATAAGGAGAAGATACTTCGAGATTATTGGAACTTGGTTTTAATAGGATTTTAGAAGAGCTTTTGGAAAGTTTCTGCACCTTGGTACGAATGAATCGCTAAATTAATTCGAAATATACGGTAGATAAATTTACATCGAATGCTGCGTCAATAACTAATAGGAGATCTAAAAGCACCGTTCAACGGGATGACGGAATTATTTATCGGGCAGGAATTACGCTCCGAATAATTTAAAGGGAAACTAATGTAAACTCGGCGGGCAAACGGAGATATAAAGTAAATTAACTTTAACGAACGATCGAGTTTAGACACTCTAAGAAGTTTATTTCGTTATTTAATGCTTCGGACTTATTAATTTATTCAACTTATTTACCAACGTAATTTCATACCAGGTGTTGCTTTTTATACACCGTGTTTCAGAATTAACTAACTATTTCGATGAAATTTTAATAAAGCTTAAATATAAAAGAAAAACTGTCATGAGTTTGTTTATTACTTAATTTTAATACAAAAAGGAATAAAGTCATAAATCTTGACTCAAGTTTAATTAGGACTTACCTCGTCGTGTGCTGTTCCAGTCCGTTTATATTTTTTGAAAATTTCCTTCCAAATATATCTCTCATTCGCTTATATCGCTCTTGTTTAATATTCGTTATTACAACAAAAATCCCTTCCTACCTATTCAATAATTGTAGAAGAATAATCATACAAAATCATAAAATTATTACTACAAATACATATTTATATATTTGCAACTTATATCAAACACGATAATTATACATAAAAATAATCGAATAAATCGCGCTTCCTTCCGTCGAAGTAGGCAATCAATTTTCAGATACAGCGTATAAGTGTAATCCTCGTATTTTCGATAAGCGCAAAGTGACATTTTTATTTCTCCCCTTTAACCTGGAGTGAAGCTGCGGGTGAAGAGTCCGTGCGGGTTGTATCCGGGCGCTATATTAGGTCGGTGCTTGGTTACTTTACTTAAGTTAACTAAAAAGTGGAGCGCGGCCCTAACTAGAAGGTAGAGCCAATAAGTGCCGGTGGCGCGTACGCCGTTATTTATTGCCGTCCCTTTCCGTGAAACGCGCGAAACAAGATTTACAAGCGTATCGAATAAAAGCGCATTGTATTTTTTATCAGGCGAGCCAGACATTTTCACAGAGACACCGGTGCACTCTCCTTTCCCTGCCAATGAAATTGTATTACGCCGGTTATTCCCGTTGATCGCAGGATATAAGTTTTGGTCGTTCGCTTCGATCGCACCGGCAACCATGCCGTTTATTTTACTCTTTGCGCTTTGCACTCGTAAAGCATCCATAAAATACTCGCTCTAGCGGTACGCGAAAATGATAATGGACACGAGCATAAATTTATTGGCGATAAACGCGCGTCAAGTGGACGTGTAAATGGTATAACGCGGGTTTTATTCTCGGTTTAATCAGAGATCGATGTCATCTCCCGTGCCAGAGCTTTAACCCGAAGATTGAAAACAGGAAGGCGGCACATTTACGCTTTCCACAAAGCGCGATGCGAAACGATACGGCGCATCTCGTTGCCGTATGCCGAGTGTCATTTTGCCGGTATAAGGTTCCACCTTTTATGCGTATAAGCCGGTATTGTGCCGGTATTTTATTGCTTTCGCTTACCGGACCGTGAACCCCTATGCGGTTTGTATTACCAATCAGTTTCAACGGTGCATGCAACACTATTACTAACGTCGTTGCTTCCATTATCGCTAAATCTGGAAAGTGCGCCCCCGGCTTTTATACGAAACTTTATATTCGGAATACAAAAGCAATTTACGTTTTCTCGATTCTCCCTCTAAACCTTCGCGCCAACAAGGGTAATGCTTTGTACGTTCTCCAACGCGATTAACTCTTCGAGTTGACATTCGCCCTACGACTCGCTCCTCGATTTATATTTTATTGTATTCAAAGCTTATCTTATCGTGAACTAAATGTATATAAATACATCTTAGCGTTAATTTTGGTAATATTTTCACGCACACACATTACGTATAACTTCTAATACACCAATGAACCCAAAGAAATTGTGAATCCAATCAGAAATCAGTTACAAAAAATATATATATATATAAATAAATAGTATATCTAAATAA